>PVIH01025194.1:0-21147 GCA_004025045.1 Sigmodon hispidus
TAGGGATCCTTGCAGATACCCTCAGCAGCAGCAGGAGCTGTGGGTGTGGCCAGGTGCAGAGTTCAGCTGCCCCCTCCACTTGTCACCTCTTAACACTATTTCTCCCTTTGGGTAAGAGTTTCCCACCTATATTTTTTTTTCCTTCCCTCTGAAGAACTTGTTTTAATGTTTCTAGTTGTGTCAACACAGTTGCATGATTTTTGTTTGTGTGAAAAGAGTCATTATTTCTCCTTCAGTCTTGAGCCTAATTCCACATGTACAGGATTGTTGAATTCTTCTTCTCTTAACATCAAATATTCACTCCATTCTTTTCATGCTTCCATGGCTCTCAAAAACTGGGTGTAATTCTTTCCTTTGTCCCCTGCTAGTAAGCGTTCTCAAAGTCAAGTTAACGCATAAAAATAACCATCAATTAGACTGTAAATGAGAAGTTATCAATCTTTCCTTCTATGCATTAATTTTAGCTTCATGTAATCATATGCAAAATTGAGATTATATTTTCTTAGTAAATATATACTAAACAGAAAGTAATGTGAGAGGCAGTCTATAAACACAGACATATTTTACTAAAAAGTAAAAGGCTTCTATATTTAATAGACCCTGTGAGAACCTCAGGCTATTACTGTTTTAAGTCATGGTTGCTGATAACTTTTGACAAACTACCATTTTGGAAAACACAGAATCAGGTTTTGAAAGCAAATAACCTCTTGTATTGCTACCAGAAATATTTGAAGTTAGACAAGCAAGGTAAGATAATTTGCATATATGAGATTTGTTGAAATTTTACTTGTTCAAAGATAGCAAGAAAATTGTATTATATGTTCTATGACTGTGGCAGGTGTTCTGGCCTCAGTAACCCATTTGTGCAGGCATAGCTGGGCACTCAGCAAGTAGCTGGCCACCAGCAGGGCAGCAGATTATATCTTTAATGTGTAGAAAGAAGAAAGTAAATTATGATAGAGAAGACATACCACTCTTTGCTTCTGATTTTAGATTCCTTTCTGGAAAACACAAATTATGTTTTCATAAAATCTAGCTTATTATTAGTCAGCGTACTCTAGAGGAGCAAAACCAGTACCATGATACACTAAGGAAAAAATTCACTAGATTAGCTTACACAGTGTGTTTAGAATCATCTAATGATGCCTAGATCAGACAAAAGAAATTGAGAACCTGGTAGTTGTTCAGAATATAATACTGGTTGCCTCAGTGGTACCAGTAAGGAATCCTGGAGAGTCACTGGCCTTTGGTCTATGGTGGAGTCCAGAAGAAGTTGTTTCTAACAGAAGAAATCAGAAGCAGCAACAACAACAACAACATGAATGAATTCATAATAAGAATGGAATTCAAGGAAGCAAAATGGCAAATAGTTTTTCTTCTTACACATTCCTTTATCTGGGCCACCACTTGAAGATGCCACCCATTCTTGGGGTGTGCCTTTGCACATCAGTCAGGCAATCAAGACATACCCACAAGTCAAATTGATGTAGGAGATTCTCATTGAGATGTCTTACTAGATGATGCTAGACTGTGTCTAGTTGATAATAAAACTAATCATTATAGAGTGGTGCTTGTAGGGGATCAAGGCTGATGTCAGAAGTTATGGTTCCCATTTGCTCTCCACCATATTTATTTAGGACAGGGTTTCTTAATCACTGAGGGTCACAGAGATCACTGGTTAGGTTAGTCTATCTACCCAGCTTTCTTGGGTCATTCCTACTTCTACCTTCCTGAAATAGAATCACAGGCAGGCTGGCATGCTTTCCTGGCATTTAAGTATAATATTGGGAGTTTTAATTTTATTTCTCATACTTGCTTCCATCTCCTTTGCCTGAGAATTAGTTTTTAATTTTCATGCTTACATTTCTTGTTGCCCAAATCTTTACTTTTATTTTGAGATGACTGGTCAGTCTAAGGGATTTCAAGTTAGAATAACACTATCCCTTATTTTTTAGCAGAACTAATAATTAACAGTAACAACACTGAAGAAATCTTGATATGTGTCCAGTCTGGAAGGACTGAGGCCAAAATGAACATCCGTGTCCTCTGGATGAACAGTCCATTTACACATAGATATGCTGACTCAATTTGAATAGTGTGTTCTTGGATCCCAGGAGCAAAGAGCTAAGTTCATATCCCTGCTGGTTTGTATCCAAACCCAAAAGAAAATAAACAGTAATTTGGGCAGGTAAATTTATTAAAATTATACTTTTAGGTATTTTTAAAGAAAACTTTGACTTCAAAATATCTTCCAATAATGTGAAAAATAAAACCATAAAGTGACCTTTGTAATTTCAAAACTATGCCCTCCTACACTTAGTAGGCACTAAGATATTCAGTAGGTACAGTGCTATACCAAATCAATATTTTATTTGTTCTTATAAATGACATTTTTCATGCTAATAAACTCAAGCTACAGATAACAATTTTATAATTCGAATACCATTGCATTGGCAGTCTCACTGTTGCTGCTTCAAAACTGCATCTTAATAACATAAAATGTATGCAAGAAATGGTCAGATATGCATGGTTACAAGGTGTTTCAGCTATTACAAAATTTACTCATAGTAAAAAGGCCAATTAACAAAAATAAATAAAATAGAAATTCATATTTCTTTTAAGTAGTTATTGGGACGATTTTATTTTATTCCTAAACTTGAGAACCATAGCATGAATAGAACAAGATGGCGAATCATTCATTTATTTGACCATTCATCGTATCAGTTATTTCTACTATGTGTTAATGTTGGAGGTTAAGTGTATCCCCAGGTTTCGGAGAGGAATCGCAGGTCTTCAAGGGTAGATAATATCCAACCAATGATGCCATCACTTGATAATTGAAGTTTCCATGAATAAAATTAGGATGAAGAATATTGTACTGATGAAGTCCCAGCTTCTTTGAAGGGGAGGGTAGGATGAGAGGAGTGTGCGGTGCCTGAACAGAGAAACACTGTAAAGTCCTGAGACTTCCGGGAGGTTTGTAACATGTCCATCCATCGGAGAACAACTCAAGGCTGGGAGAGGAGTCAGAACCAACTCAGACCTAGGAGTGCAGTCAGCAGAGGCAGCCACTGCAGTTCTCATCAGAGATTTTGATCTGGCCCTTGAGAGACACAAATAGAACAAACTCAGACAAGGGAGAACTGGTAAGCATTTACATCATAGGGTTCCTTTAATTTACACAAAAGAAGAGTGGATTGGACTGACTGCAATAGGGAAAATCCTCTCAGTGACTCTGGGAATTCTGAACAAATGAAAACTAGTTTGACTAGGAGTGGATGAACAGGCTCTCACATCGGTGATGGTCAGGAGACAGAGGTGACAAGGATTCAAAGTTGAGTAAATGCTTGAGGAAGACAGAAGCTGGGAGAGCAAAGGAGGGTAAGGCATCCTATCACAGGAGCGAAAACAGCCAAGTAGCTCCTGGGGCAGCGATTCTCAACCTTCAGCTCTCGACCCCTTTGGGGATGCTGAGTGACGTTTTCACAGAGGTCACCTAAGACCATAGAAAAAATACAAATTTTACATCGCAATTCATAGCAGCAAAATTACAGTTATGAAGTAGCAACAAAGATAATTTTATGATAGGGGTTACCACAAGTGAAGAACTATATTAATGAGTCACAGCATTAGGAAGGTTGAGCACCAGCGTCCTAGAAATTTTTATGAGCACGATTTGCAAACATTGCTATCATTTCTTGCAACTGGCAATCCCGGAAGGGGATCATAATTTTCCTTTTGCGGCAAGGAAGAAGGAAGTAGAGAGACACAGTCGGGCTTTTGCCTTTGCAAGTTTTCTGTCCCTGTGAAATGTCCACACAGAGATTGTAAGTGGAGATTGTAGGTGTCCAGAAAGATGTTAAGTGAAGCCGTGACAATGATTCAGATTGTCTTATAAAAAGTTCTGCAGTCTGAAGGCTCTGGAAAACATCAGGAGAGCTTCCCTGAGGAAGAATGACTGAAAATACATTAAATGTCAGTTTTCCCACGTTCTATGCTACATGGTGGCTTGTGAATAGATATTCCTGTTGGCAATGGTGTTATAGAGCATTCCACACCTTACAGCAGTGCATGGGACACTAGGCATCTGGGGACATCTATTCTCAGCCTTTCAATACACAGTTGACTGCACAAAAAGGAAGACTACAGATGAAGTCAAACTTTTCTATACATTTCTGATCTCCTTTTATGCATAGCCAGTCAACTAAGGATACAAATAAGCCCAACTAGTATAATTAACAGCTAAGGAACATTTTCAGTCTAAGGTATATGACCATACACCCCAACATGAAACTCACCCCTGCTTCTTGACTGATTTCTTTCATTTTTGTTTCCTGTTTCAAGATGGCATCTCACAGAGTAGCTCATTGTCAAGACCAAGCTGTCCTCAAACTCAAAAGATCTGCCTGACTTTGACCTTCCCAGTGCTGGGATGGAAGGCATGTGCCACCAAGCCTAGCCTTATTTTTTGTTCGTTGGCAAATGATACATAATATGAATGATGTTAGGTTAAAAATGAATTGTATTGCACTGCTAAATTAGGCATCTTTTAAGATTTCAAGTTTATTATTCCTCTCCATTTAATTTAGTGTTTCATAAATATATCTGACAGCACAATATGCTTATCTCAGAACACTAGATGTAAGATGGAGAAAGATCCTAAGCATAGACCCATGGATAGATATGATGTGCTCAATGATATGGAATTTCAATGTTCTAAGTCAAATTACTGTGCCAGTACAAAAACACGAAGCCAGAGGGTCATCTTTGCAATGGGAGCTGCTTACCCATGCCTGGAATATTGCATCCCATTGTCCCATTCCACCATGAATTCTCAATGAAAATAAATTTTACACAGGATGAGCAGAATGAAAACTGGTTAATTAAGAATCATTTCACAGGTGAAGGTGTAGAGTATTCCTTTAATATATCTTTCTGTATGTCTGTATGAATTTAATTATTTGGGCTCAGGCTGCCTTTGAACTCACTATAAAGCCAAGGCTGGCCTTGAACTCCAGACTTTGCTGCTTCTACCTTCTAGGTGCTAACATGGATGTGCTGTCACACCTGGTAAGATGCTTACTTAGTTTTTTTTTTTTTTTTTTTTTAAAAAAAAAAAAAAAAAAAAGCAGTTTGAACCTCAAACAAGCAGAATAAAGATTTTGTAAACAAAACAGCCACACCCAGTGAAAGGGCTTAGAGAGCAAGTCAAATAGGAATTGTTCAAGTGTAATATATTGCTCAGGAAAGGAAAATTTACATACTTTCTGAGACTATAACTGAGGTAATTGTAATTTAGAAAATGCCAGCATGGGATTCCATCCAAGGAACTAAAGAAGTCTCTGTCTCAGCCAGCATGAATGTTAAAGTAGTGATGACATGTCTCTTGATGCCGATAATATTTTATAATAACAACCTTGAAAATAATAGCTTCTCATCCAAGACTGATGTAGAAACAAATTTTCACCAATAGATGCTGTGAAGAAGCACTTGTTTTACCACTGTGAGATTCTGTCCAAAAAAGCAAAGGACAAGATAATTTGCTGTTTATCTTCATATCTAAAAGCAGGAAGTTTGTTTATTACAAGCGTTGCATTGGCATCTGTGTAGATGGTCCTTAGGCAAATTCATAGACAGATCACTGATTACTTCCCAAAGAGAAACTGACATGAAAAACTCTCCAATGTGAAATGAAAAATATCAGAATGATGGAAACAGTTCACTTTATTAAACAAAGACCAGATCATTTCAGAAAGATCCACCTTCAGCTTCTATACCAGGACCTAGAGAGGGAAAGTTATCAACAAGGTATTTGGCTTTTCAAAGGGAGTGTTTTAAAAAATGAGTAGGTTAGGTTTTGTTAATATTTGCTAAGAATAATGGCTGAAAAACAAACCTACTTAGAAATTTTTTTAAATCACATTTTTAACTAAATATGACTTATGAGAGTCAAGAAAATAATGTTTTTTTTTTAATTCGAGTGATAGACTCTTAAATGCAAAAAATGAATAAAATCTTTAGAAAAAATAGTCACAAAGAAATTTTGGGGTGTTTCAACTGATGAATGACCTTGAAAGGGAGGGAAAAGCTGATACACTGGAAGCCATCATGAGACTAGAAGAGAACACAACTCAGGAGGCTACCATGGGAACCTGAGCAGTAAAAAGAAAGAACCCTGAGCAGGAATCAGCTTTCTCACTCCAGAAGGTGATCTGAGCCCTTGGGAGTTCTGCGTTTCCATGGCAGCAGAGTATCTGACTTCTTGCAAAAAAGTAAGGAGTGTTTTGTGGTTTTTTAGCCTTTTTGACTTAGGATAATCAAGTGCTTGCTTATATAATCAGCATCAAAAAGACAAGGAGAAAAGCAAAACAAGGCAGCTGGTGGTGTATACCTTTAATCCCAGCACCCAGGAGGCAGAGGCAGCAGGATTTCTATGAGTTCCAGACTTGCTTGGTCTACAGAGCTAGCTACAGGACAGCCAAGACTACACCGAGAAACCCTGTCTTGAAAACCAAAACCAAACAAACAAGGACAGACATTTTAAAAATTATATTTGAAATTAGAATACTCATTCTCTTATGATTACTTCTATTTTGAGATCAGAATTTAATTATACTACATTTCCTCTTCCCCCAGTCCTCCCATGTAACCTCTTTGCTCTTTTTCCAAATTCATGACCACCTCTTTCTTTAGCTGTCGTTACATGCATGCACATATATTGCAGAATTGTTCACCTGCAATATGTCATATAAAGGATTAATATTAAGGGGTTATATAAACACTCTCTGATACAAATTGAACCTTAAGACAATATTTGGAGAGTGGAAATGTCCCCAGTGGATGGTTTGATCTGCTTCCCGAAAAGGCAGTAACAAAACAAGAAGAAAGGTCAGTGCGCCCCAGGTCTCACTGGGGTCTGGCCACACCCCATTCAGGATCCTGATACCCCAAAGCTACACCTCTAAGCCTCTCTAAATAATGCCTGAATCTCACTACAGACATATGTACACACACATACGTATATAAAATGTATATACAACCTGTTCAGTCTGTTCATTGTACATATGGTTTCAGGGCTGATTATTTGGTATTGGATAACCATTCAGGATGTCCTATTTCAGGAGGGTTGAGCCATCCTGAGCTCCCACCCATCCCCTTTGGCATGGCTATTGATGCCATCCTTGTTCAGCACATCCTTAGGCAGTCATGCTAGACTTTGTGTGTCTAGCTGCTGACATTACTAAGAGCTACAGTCTCTTAGCAAACTCCCTGATGCTCTTACAGTCTTCCCACCTCCTCTTCTGCAATGGTCCCTCAGCCTTAAGTGTGGGCATACTTTGCAGATGTATCTGTTGGGCCTGGGTTCCACAACACTGCATTTTGGCTAGTTGTGGTTTTCTGTAATCATTCCCATCTGTTGCAAAGAGAAGTTTTTCTTGAGTATTTGAGCCAGTATTAAGAATTGTTGCAGCATAAATCAAACCACAGGTTTCATGTTAAAAATGTAAATTTAATTCTTTTTTTATTAAAATAATACTTTTATTCACACTAGGTCTCTAAAGGAGATAAAGGAATGAACATATTTGTCTAATAATTTTGTAATTACTAAGGCTAAATTTGAGCTTAATGATGTCACCCAGTAAAAATTATTTTGTTAGTCTTACAATGCATGTGCATACATAGAATGTATATTTATATGGATTTATAATAAATGATATTTTATTTTCAGTGCTTTGGCTTATTAATGTTGGTGATTTTTTATGGATTATTCATAATGTCATAATGTTATTAATAGCATTAATAAAATCAATTTGAAATTTTTAGTTAAATCTATCAAGTATACCTTTGTAAAAATGTCACTTTGGTTTCAGCTAGTTATTTAACAGAAATACAGTGATAATTTGGGACTTTAAATTTTTATCTTAAAAAGGAAAATTAAATTTTAAAAACATAAAATAAGCTTAATTGGCTTTCTTTCCGTCTTATTTTCATTCTTTAAAGAAAGGTTAGTTTAAACGACATGTTTAGTTGTAAATAAAAAACAAAAACAAAACTTGTTGCTCTACATTAAGAATCACATACTGGGCTCTTTTATAGTACATACCCACAATGATACTTTGAGGTCTATTTTAATAAAGTTAAGGAAAGTTAATAGGAATTTCCTTTCCTTTTTTTTTCTTAAGAAGAAATTTCCTATATTTTTATCTTACATTTAAGTCAACACTTTCAGTGAGAAGAAACAGGCTAATGATGAGTTAGCCAAAATAAACAGATCCACGGGAAACTGCCATTCTCTCCTTAAAATTCTAAAAATGTTATAGAATTCCAGGGCAAAAGCCCTTGTCCCAGAAACGCCCCATGGCTAGGAGCGGTCATCCATCCAAACACCCTAGCCAGAGAACCGTTTTCCTGCAGACACCTCACACAAGGGTGTTCAAAACAAGAAGAACGTCCGTGACTTTGAGTTCAGCTGCATCCGCACTTTTTCCTTGTCCCTAAATAACACGCCTCAGAAAACCGCCTCACAGTTTAAAATTAAATAATCAGCACATAGTTTTGTACTTAATTTTTAAGCTTTGCTTAAACTTTAAACACGGTAGTAAATTATATCCTTTGAATAATGTAACTCAGAAACCCACAGAATCATGTACACGGCTATTGTGAAGACACACACATGCAATTCCTTTAACCTGAGCTGAAACTCCAAGCCATCTCCCTCTCTGTGTGTCTCTCTGTCTCTCTGTCTCTCTGTCTCTCTGTCTCTCTGTCTCTCTCTCTGTCTCTGTCTCTCTGTCTCTCTCTCTCTCTCTCTCTCTCTCTCTCCATCTCCTCTCCTCACATTAACCCACACACTTGCTTCCCTCCCACTCACTCAAACCCCCTTCTGACGTATAATTAAGGACCCCAAGCCTGGGAACCGCTAGGGCTACTATGGTTACATCTCCCTGCCTCTGCTGACACCATGACCCCAGCTGAGTTTGAGAGGTTGATAGGAAAGTTCAATTTTGCAGAAAACAGAATAGAGACAAGGGCCAAGGGTAGGCATGGCTGACAGAGCCGGAATTGGGGTCAGAGCCCAGGTCTAGCTGATCATTATCTCAGGACTGTCCATGTCACGCCTCTGGGGATGCAGCTACTGAAGAAATTACTGCTGTCACTGAGGGGCAACCAGGTACCACGTGATGATTACTCTGAGAGGGATGGATTCTTGCTTCCTGTCTTAGGGTAATTACTCAAATTCAGGAGGAGCAATCTTACGTGGTGATCTGTTCTTAAGGCCTACTTTTGCTTCTGGTATTTTGGATCTCTTTCATAAAAAGCCTTAGTCATTAGAAACAGAGATTCTTTAATCCAAAGTGAGTGTCAGCTGAGGGTGATTCTAGGGAAATTATTAAAGAGGCAGAATCAAGACTTATAGAGGCAAAAGAGAGTGAGTTAGACCCATGACAGGGCCCTCTTTCATTAATGTTACTTTTTTATGATAGTTATAATCGTGTTGATTAACATATGCTGCACTGTGGAGATAAGTTTCATGCAGGAATGTGATAAGTCCAAAACTTATTGAGAAAGTATAGACTTTGAAAAAGAATAGAGAATAAGATTAAAGCTTAGAGAAATATAATATTTTAAACATGGTAGGACATGCCTGTAATCTCAGCCTTGAAATCTAGGGAAGGAGGACCTCCATGAGTCAACGCCAGTCTTGACTGGAACATGAATCCTGGGCCATCCTGGGATAGAGTGAGACCCTGCCTAAGAATTCACACACAGAGACACCTTGGGAGAAGGGGCGGAAGGGGGAGCAGTGGGTGGGTATGGGAAAAAATTCACACACAGGCACACTCATACTCACACATACACACACACACAGAGAGAGACAGAGAGAGAGACAGAGAGAGAGAGAGAGGGGGGGGGAGAGAGAGAGAGAAGATATTTGCCTTTCTG
This sequence comes from Sigmodon hispidus, assembly GCA_004025045.1. NCBI lineage: Eukaryota > Metazoa > Chordata > Mammalia > Rodentia > Cricetidae > Sigmodon > Sigmodon hispidus. The sequence continues at coordinate 9,946 of PVIH01025194.1, forward strand.
ACCCTGAGTTACTTTGTTTAATATTAGCTAATTTTCTTAAAAAATGAAAAAAAGATAATGTTAAATGTGTGTGTCCCAGCATGTTATGTGTGTTGTGATCTAGGGGAGGGAGAGAGGATCAGTGACTTTCTGTTTCATGCCTAATCATTGACAGTAGTCTCTACAATACTTCAGTCTTTATAGTGTGTGTGTGTGTGTGTGTGTGTGTGTGTGTGTGAAGTAAGCAGGAAGTCCTTAGGGGAAGGGAAGAGGATGGAGAAGGAAGAGGAGGAGAGGCAATGGCATTCTGAGGTGGTCCTGTGGCATGGAGGCTCACTCCATGGAAAGCAGAAGCCACAAGAACAGAGACGAGACCATGACTGCAGTGGAGAAGGTGTCAATTTTCCACTGATTGGAACTCCAAATTTTGTTTTGATCTTTTAATCTTATGCTTTCTCCATCATTACTGTGTCACGCAACTATAAATAAAAACCTAAGTCCATGCTGGAAATAATAGAATTTGAGAATTTTCATCTTGCTTTTTACAGTCTCTTCTACCTTATCAGTGTCCCCTCACCACAGAGGACAGAGACAATGGTTCACTGCAGGCTGCTAAGCGGGGCCAATAATTCAAAGCCCATTGTGGACTGCTATAATGGTGCGTGTATTTGCCAGAAATTGACGTTATATTTGGATCTTGAATAAGAAGACTGCATATGCCTCTACTCAAAACAGACTTTAGATCAAAAAGAGCAGAAGAAAAAAATAAAGGAAACTGTGAATTTGAGCATATAAACATGTCACCCACTTTCTGAGACCGAGCCAATTTCCTGCATTTTATTGGTGTATATTGTGAATTCTATGAGATTTAGGAGGCTTCTGGCAGGAAGATTATTTGTGCTTTTGAAAGAATGTAGGTGGAGATGCAGGAAGTAAAAGATTAATTACTCCTTCCAAGCAGGAACAAAGCTGGCCTTCTATTCAGTGTTGTTGTTTTTTCATTAATTTTGATGTTAAATTAGCTTTAAAGAATCAAAACAAAATGAAAAACTAAGTAATTATGCTATAGTCCAGGGATTAAAAAATCAGTCATTATTCTGGTACTTAACAGAGAAAATGCCTCTAATTGAAACAGCATAGCAGATAAATAGCTTTTACACATACACACACACAAGCAAATAAATACCTTGAAGATTTTATTTTATTAAAGGCATATATATATTACATATATAATATATACACACATTGTCTGCATGTGCGTGCATGCCTGTGTCTGTGTGTATGTGCTTGTGTGTGTGTGTGTGTGTTTGTATGTGTGTATGTATACATTTTTCAGTGTAGTGTGTATGGTGCATGCCTATATGTTTGTGCAGATAGTGGAACCTGTGTTTGCACAAGGAGACCAGAGGATATTGCCATCCCTTCTCTGCTACCACCCTCTGCTGTATTTCTTAGAGGCAGGATCTCCCAATAAACCTTGAGGTAGCCTGGTAACTGCAAAGCCCTATTTCTCCCAACTTTGTTTTTTTCTGTAGGTACTAAAATCTGAACTTAGTACAAGATCTGAACTCAGGTCTTCTTTGTGTTGGCACAGCCCACAATCTCACCTACTGAGATATCTCTCCAGCCTATAGAACTTCAGATTAGCATGAACACAAAATTTCTAATTTAATATAACTTCAACTCTCAAGGCATTCATTTGATCATAATCAGAATGAAGTATATTCTGAATGTGTTCTCCAATATGTTTAACCACATCATATTTCTGGCTTTTATTATAATAAGAAGGATGGATAACAGCAGTGTCACCAACACACAGTACAGGATACATATTTAATAGATTCTTCAGAACAGTGAATGGGCCTGAAAACTCAAGCATATGGAAATTCTTTACAGAAAAAGTCTTCAGTAGTAAACTAACTTCAATTATTCAGTGGAATGCTGTTTGCAAGTTAGCCACACAAGCACAAAGCTTACATCAAATGGGTTCTTGATGTTTTTTGTGAGTGGGTCAAAATCATCTCTTGAGAGTTTAGAGTAATCATTTAATCAATATTCTAAAAAATATCAGCCTTGTTCAAGTCAGTGAAACATTACCCAGAGAGTGAGTGCTGGGAGATCCTTGCTTAAGGGGTTAACCTTCAGCTATTGAGTGTAGCATTGTCTTGGTTTTTTCCTCTCAATTTCATTTTTATATATTAAAAAAATAAAACACCAGCAAAAGCCCATGAACTCTGAAACAAACAAGACAACTTCTTTTTTTTTACTTTAAATTCAAATGCTGTTATACACACCCTGGCTATTTTTAAATTGGTTGTACTTATAGGAGTTTCAATTTTCTAGTAATTTTAGAATTAAGACTTTAGGTTTCTCTCACAATCTAAATTGCATAACACTGCCACATACACACCTATTTTATCTATTATATCACTTATCATTATTAAAAGTTAGTAATTGTTGATGAAATAGAAAATCTATTCACTTTCTAATCATGGATTCTCTGTTATGCAGAAACACTTAACTGTTTCTCAATCATTAAATATTTGCAGCAGATCTTGTTTCTAATTCAGAACGTAGGGCATAGCTTTGTCTTTCTGATTCCTCTGCCAAAACTATAAACTGTGTTCTGTGCTGAAAGCCAATTACAGCAATCATGAATTGAGATTAAGCCATCATAAGTTGCTAATTTAATGAAGAACTTTAAATAGTCATAATCAGCCCATTTGTGGACAATTTAGTGATTATCACAGTGTTGTACTGCGATTTCTCAGTAAGTCATCCAATCAGTTTTTTGAACATGGGCCACCATAGAATATTCCTAGAAGTATGCACAAGCCACACTCACTTCATTCTAACAAAACTCCTTCATGATAGGTGCTAATATTTACCCCCATTTAGCACACAAGGAAACTAGAACAGCATGATTGACCAACTTTGCCCATATGACATCACTAGGAGAGGACTTGGTTATTTAGATCCACATTTCATCCAAACGCCTCATCTTCAATATCTACATTGTGTGGTCTGTCACTTGGAAGAAAAACTTCCTATTTTAAAATCTTAACACTGCCTCATCATCACCAGAGAGTACCAGCAGGACAGGAAGTATAGAGCTGTTCTGGGGAGGGTACAGAAATCAAGGCTCTCTTCTGATCCCTTAAGAGAAATCTGCATTAAAATAATTTAAATGTCTTTTCTTATAGCCATGGTCTGTCTTATAAAATTTGTAATTTTAAGTACTATTCAAGAGTCTAGTTTCTAAGTTCATGACTCCCACTCATAAATATATCTCTGCCTCCAAGCTGAATCTGCGAGGTCTCCCTTTGACTAAAATGGCTACACTCTTCTCCATCCAAAACACACTTTGTGATTGTCCACAACTCTCAAGAGTCTTCCTCATGAAGTGACTCCTGAATGACATCATCCGACTTTAGGACAAAAGAATGTTTGCACATCCCTTTCCCCTTTGCTACTAAACAAGGTGTCCCTCTCTCTTCCCTGAATAAATCTGTATTTGTTCTTTCTGACTTATTAAACTGGATGCCAGAAAAAAAAATGCTGCAGTGTATTTCCAGTAGTCACTAATTGAGTGGAGACAGAAATTTGACACAACACATGACTGGGTCAATCTGCTGAAAAGCTAACTTTCATTGACGAGTCAGCAAAACCCATGCAGCAGTGGGTGGTTGCTTTTACTGGCTGTCCCATGGTCATGTGCCACCACCCAAACCAGGAAGCACATGGTGTTTCCTGTCTCTTCAGCTACCTGACAGGAAATGCTTAGCTTGGAGTAACTGAAGATGCGGTGCCTAGAAAAACTAGCAGAGGCCACCAAAGAGAAGCTAAGATCAAAACCAGGGAGTAGACAGCCTTGCTTGGCCAGATGTTTGTATTGGACTTCAGACATGGAATTCATTTATTAAGCTTCTTCTATACATGATAGTGATCATATATACACTAGTACAGATTTGCTAAATGATAGCAAATATTTCATTTTATGTAGTCTTAAAACTTCAGTTGTAAATTGTTACTCTCTACCTAAAACACTAGATCATTTTATAGACACTTAAATATTTTCACTCTATCATTACAAAAGGAAAAAAATGGCAAACTTTCAACTTAGTTCAATTATATATCTACAAACAGTAAGACATCATCCACAGAAAGAGCACAGACCACTTCAGAGCTCTGGAGGAGAGATTGGGATCCTGCGTCTGTATCACTGGTTTGGTTCTGTTTCTCACAGAAGCAAATGCCAAGGCTGAAGAAGATGTAAAGAGATTTGTATGGAGGGAAATGTATGAAAGACAAGAAGGTCAGATGTGGGAAGAGTTGGCGGCGACCTCTAGAGAATGCTGTAGGAGAATTAAATAAAATTGTCTGCATTACAAGAGTATTTCTGGGTGAATTAAAACTAGTTTGTCATAAAATATAATTAGTAATATCTGGTAGTAGTGACTTCAAAACTGACATTGATCCTCAGGAAAAATGTTAGATGGAAGCAACTTGGAGGCCCAGAGACCATCCACCCAATGATGGCCTTTTAACATTTCTTTGAGAAGTTTTATCTCACAAACTAATTTATTGCTAGAAATTGTACTCATTGTAAAGTTACCTTTTTCCCCACTGAGACAGAAGTTTTGTTTTGTAGTCCAGATGGTCCCGGAACTCATAATATAGTCCAGGCCGGCTCTGCTTCAACCTCTTCAGGCTGACCAGAAAGTCATATTTCATATTGTCATATAGGCTTTTGGAAAGTGTTGCTAGAAATTTCTTTCCAGAACTTGGAGAAAAGATACCAGAAATTTCCTGTGAGCCCGTTTGTCTGGGGGGAGGGGACAAACTACAACTCACCTCCCCGTTTGTTTTGAACCTTGTTTCCGGGGCTGTCACCTCCATCACCCTCCAGTGATGTATTCATTGTTCAGCATCCTTTACCTCTGACAGCTGTAGCTTCACTGTCTAGCCAAGTGAGGCCATTGCACTTCCCTTAGCAAATTCCATTTTTGGTGTCACATTTCACAGAATTCTTTGTATTGAATTGGTTCTTTAAAAAAAAAAATCTCTAAGCCATGTAACTACAAAGTTCAAACCAGAAAGAACCTCAAAACTAGTTTTATTTCAACATCTTCATTCTCAGAACAAAACATTTGGTGCCAAAAGTCACAAGGATTCATTTTAAAATTCCTAATGCAGTGGTACTTTTGGTTTCTTTTCTTTTAGTTCAGTGTTAAGAGTTGGAACTTATTGGACCACATTTCTTGTTTCTCAAGTTGTTTCTGAAGATAAATGCAAAGCTCTACATTTCTTCTCCATGTGGTCTGGGTTTTGTGAATGCTATGAATCTTAACTGTGGAGAGTTTTTAAATTTCATATATATTATATTACATTATATTATATTAATTATATTATAGTTTCCTCTCTATCCCTTCCCTTCCTTCAAGAATACTCCCATATATCTTCCTTGGTGCTCTCTCAAATCCACATCCCATTTTCTTTTCATTATTATTCTCGTTACATATATATGTATATATGAAACCTGCTGAATCCATTTCTGTTGCTCATATTTATATGGTTTAAGACTTGCCACTTGTTACTGGGTAACAAATTGAGGGCTCATCCCAGGGGAAACTACTAACTAACCCTCTTTATCGAGTTGTTAATTGTCTACAAGTCTTCATCTAGGAGTGGGGTTCCATGAGATTTGCCCCAACTATATTGGTAGTTAACTTTTATTATAACTTTTTAGCTCTTGTTTAGGTAGCCATATTGTTGAGAGTTTATAATACAGCTTTCCTATAATATATAATTGAGAGAGAGAAAGAGTTTTTTTTTTTTTTAAGATTAAGCAGAGAAAATTAAAGACTGGACTGCTTCAGATTACCTGAGTCATTATAGCAGAGGTCAACCCCTAACTCCACTACCTAAGCCAATACCTTTGGCTTGGCCAATTTCTTTATTTCAAAAGCAGAACACATAGGTCTATCAGACAGGACAGCACTTCTTTATGATTAACCTGAAGTTAAATATGCTCCTCCTCACTATTGTAATCAGTTTCTATTGCTGTAACTGATTTCCTGAGATACTCATTTTTAAAAGAGGAAAGAGTGGTTTAGGTTCATGGTTCTGGAGCTCTCATGGTTCATTAGCCTCGTCACTTTGGGGGGCCTGTAACAAGGCAGTACACCATGACAAAGACCACACAGAGGAATGTGTACACTATGGTGAACAGAGAAGAATGAAGGAGAAAACAATGGTGTAGTTGGAAGTTTATATCCCTCCAACAACTTTCAAATATCCAGCAGCTGTTTCTCAAATAAACAACTCGGAGGCTTAATATTATTGTAAATGCTGAGCCAGTAGCTCAAGTCTGTTACTAACTAGCTCTTAGATTTAAATTAACCCATAATTCTTATCTATGCTTAGCCTCATGGCTTAATACCTTTTCTCAGTCCAGCATTCTTATCTTGCTTCCTCTGTGTCTGGCTGGCTGTTGCATCTCATCTCTGCCTTTCCTCTTCCCAGAATTCTCCTAGCCCATACTTCCTGCCTGGATACTGACCAATCTTTTTTTTTATTAACCCAATATAAATGACAACTTTTTATAGTGTACAAGAATAATATGCCACAGCAGAAGGGATACAGTTTCTCTAGTCTTTCCAGCATACGCCCATACAATCTTGACTTCCTCCAACTAGGCCACAGATTTTAAATGTCTTTCTATCTTCCAATAGCATCATGGGTTAGAGACTAAACTACCAACACTTGGGGCTATGGGTTACATTTAAGATCTGAACTATAACATGTGTTTTCATCCAAGGTAGTTTGCTCCTTAAAAGGACTTGCTTCAGTTTTCCATGAATTGTAAGAATTTGCCCTCCCAATTCCATGATGATCATGAACTAACCTTCAAGAACTGTAAGCAAACCCCATTAAATGATTTCTTTTATTTTGTGTGTGTATTTCTTTTTGTTTAAGATGAATGCCTGCTTTTATGTATTTTTTTATTTAAAGGGTTTTTTAAAATAAATAAATAAATAAATAAATAAATAAATAAATAAATAATGCTTTGGTCACAATGTCTCCCCACACCAGTAACTTCAATCTTCTGATGATGAAATTAATATGATTTAAATATACTCCATTATTTTGAAATCTTGTGATATGTGAATCCTAAGAGATAATACTGATATACTGCTTACCAATTTTTGGTTCACAATTCCATGATCTATTTGATCTCAGATAATACCATAACACACCAAAATATTTTTGTTGTTATTTTTGAAATGCAGTCTTACCAGGTATCCCTGGATGGCCTGGAACTCTCTACGTAACCAACATGGCCTCAGTTTCACTGATAGCCCATTGTCTCTGCCAGACAGTTACATGTTGGTGCCATCAATCCAGAAATATCCAAAGCTATCATTTCATAACCACAGCATGTGTTATTTTCTGTAAAACAGTAAACATGAGAATTCTCTCTTCTAGATTGTGCGTGTGTGTATGAATGTGTGTGGTGTGTGTATGTGGTGTGTGTGTGTGGTGTGTACATGGTATGTGTGTGTGTGTGTGCATGGGTGTGCATGTGTGTGTATGTGTGTGGTGTGTGTGCATGTGGTGTGTATGTGTGTGGTATGTGTGTGTATGTGTGTGTGCATGTGTGTGGTGTATGTGTGTGGTGTGTGCATGGTGTGTGTGTGTGCATGTGTGTGGTATGTGTGTGCATGTGGTGTGTGTGTGATGTGTGTGTGCATATGTGTGTGCATGGGTGTGCATGTGTGTGTGTGAATGTGTGTGGTGTGTGTGTGCATGTGTGTGGTGTGTGTGTGCATGTGTGTGTGTCTCAGTTTCTCAAATGTATGTAGGAGGTACACATGCATAGAGAGAAGATGACAAGTCTGATGTGCTTTTGAGGGCATCTCTCTCTTTTAGACAGGGTTCTCATTAGCCTAAACATCTCCAACTAGGTTAAGCCAAATGGCCAATAAGCTTCAGGAGAACATTTGTCTGCCTCCATCCACCATCATTGGGACCTCAAACCTGTGGCAACATCTCTGGATTTTTATACCAGTTCTGATGATTAAACTGAGAAGCCAATGCTTTTGAGGCAAGAGCTTTATTGGATGAACTATTACTCTAACTGAATTTCTCTTTTCTCAGGTACCAAGTTACTAACTCCATTATAACACTGAGGATAAAGGCAATCTAATAGGGTTGAATAGCAAAGGGCAAATGAGAAAGATAAGAACATAATTTTATTTAACTTATTAATTTTTTCATTATTTTTTCATAATGAAGCATGGGAGCTGTTCTCAACCAGATAAAGGAATTACTGCATTCTTTATAATGACAGCTAGGAGGAAGTATCATACACATGTTATATTAAACTAAATATAAAAAAAAAACCATGTAAGCAGATTCTACCCATTATCCTGAACCTGCAAATATGATCACATCATCTCAGAGTTCCAGTAAATACACAGTTCTAAAGCAGAAAGCTCACAAAAGTCAAAATAGGAAAGAAATTGGCTAGAGAGCAGCTGCATTGTTGTGTGCAAGAAAACAAAGAATAATGCATTGCTTAAGTCTGTCTCTTAACCCTGTTTCTCCGGGATAGTTCCTGGTAACCAGGAAGGCTTTTATGTTTTATTCCTCTCACATCTGGACACAGTCCTGCTGCTCTAAATCAAAGATGGAGAAGAGATATAAATTCTAGTCATGTTACCAGCTTCCTAAATCCAAATGTAAAAGTCACAGTCATCCAAAGTAAATATGTATAGCATGTCATGAAGACTTTGTTCAAAAACACTTCAAGAAAATATGTTAACTATGACCTTTGAATATGGCATCACCCAAGGGGGATGTTGGAAGCAAATGCATGTGTGGAAAAGGTTAAACCCACCAACCAGACGGGAAAGCCAAGGAGCTTTTACTTTATCCTGTCTCATCCATGGAAGGTGTAACTTCCTTTCTTATTTAAGTATAGACTTTATCAAAAAATGAAGCCACAGAGAATAATGTGCTAAAAGTGCTTGAAGCTCACATCTTTTGGGCCAACATGATGTTTTGGCAGAAAGTCTGAATCAACCTGTCCACAAATGTCCTTTACGATGTCACATAATAATAAACTTTTATTACTAAGATGATTTTAGCCCCCTGCATAAAGCCCAGCATATTGCATATATAGTCAACATAAAAGTTATAGCCCTGCAGACATTTATAAAACATAATAAAAATACTTTTTGGTTCTGTGATAGGGATAGTCAACCATATCTTGTAGCTTTGACTTCAATATCTCTTAATTATTAGATACAATACTGGGAAGAGAATTAATTGTAAAGGATTTTAAAGGGGACATAGTAAAGCAAGATAATGAGTGAGGAAAGTGGGATGTATAAGGTGAATGCTGAGTGGTTAATATATCTAAGGAAGGTTTGGGGCTAGAAAACTTTAGACCTGGAGTGCGGCATTAGCTTCCAAGGGAAGCTGTGAATCCCAGCCCTCCTGTTCCCTAATCCTATACCTTTGAGTTCAGTAGGCAGACTCTTCAAGAGTAGCTTTTCTCCTTCAATATGAAGAAAAAAAAATACCTTCATATGAGCAAATGGCTCATGTGATCTCTGTGAAGACTGAAATAATTCTCTATGATGAACATAAAATCATGTTATACACAGGAAGGGCTCTCGTAGGAACCCAGCAGAGGCAGAAGGGACTAGCAGAAGTGACCAGGAGCAAGACTGAGGAGGTTGCAAGACAAGCTGGGTGAAAACTGACTGTGGTGCTTCCTCTCTATGATATTTCAGCCTTCCCCCGATATTTGGCTCAGAGTCTTTTTCATTGCAATATGAATTTGTGCAACTACAGGTCCCCATGATGTTACCTAGCTTGCGGTTCTGTCTCCATCTTCTATAGCCACTGACCCACACTAATGGAACCCCAAAATGCATGAACTTCCACAACCTTCCCTTCTCAGTGTTGTGCCTTCTTTGCAAAAGCTATATTCAAGTGGTATAAGATTTCTGGCTCTATGAATTGCACCAACATCTCCTAGCTAGAGTTCCTCTATATACTCACGTTTTTGAAGCCGTCTATTCTACCCATTCTACTCTGGTTGCATCTTTGTGCCTATGATTCTCCTTTGCAAATTTGATCTTCATACAATTTCTTCCTGCTATCCTTTTAACTGCTAGAGGAGGAAGCACACCTGTCTTGTTCTCAGGCTGTGGACAGTGACTGATTCTCAGCAACCTGAAAAATAAAAACTTTATTCTTCCAGATGATGTTTGTGAAATATTTTTACTATTAGCATAGTTGCTCTTAGACCTTTCAATCATGCAGAGAGGCAGTCCCTATTCTTCAATTAACTATCTGAGTCAACAGTAAATAGTGAAAATATATTTTAATGAAGATTACTTAAAATAAAGGTGATTACTGGTTAACATTTGTAGAATATGACTTATAACATCAACTGATTGTATCCTGTTAATGAAGAAAACAATGGATAGAAGAATTAAGACAAATACCATGCATGTACCACAAGGGTTAGCAGAGACTACAAATAAAATTGTTGTTTGGATCTACAAAAAAAAAATAATAATTAAAGGAATGCTACAATGGAAGATCCAGCACCAGCAGACCTTGGTCAGGAACTCAACCCTCAGATTAAGTAATTTAATTATACTTATTCTCTATGTATTACAAGTCTTATCATTCTCTCACTAGCCTGATTTTTTGATAAAGTTTAAATTTACATGAAACCACATCTTATATGGGAGTCACAGAGTGGAATAAAGAACCTCCATGGTTTCCGGTCTGCCTGAATGTGATCTTTCCACTTGTGGGTTTGCATATTAAAAATGCAAATAAAGAAGTTGTTTGTGATGATCAGAATGTTGAGTTACTCTGGAAAGTTTTAAGTAGTCATGAGACTGAGTTAGGACTGTGATTGAGAGAGCTAAGCACTGCAATAGCAGGTGGCTGTAAGTGTGTGAGGGAAGAGTGAGTGTGTGAGGGAAGAGTGAGTGTGTGAGGGAAGAGTGAGTGTGTAAGGAAAGAGTGAATGTGTGAGGGAAGAGTGAGTGTGTGAGGGAAGAGTGAGTGTGTGAGGGAAGAGTGAGTATGTGAGGGAAGAGTGAGTGTGTAAGGAAAGAGTGAATGTGTGAGAGAAGAGTGAGTGTGTGAGGGAAGAGTGAGTGTGTGAGGGAAGAGTGAGTATGTGAGGGA
>PVIH01025195.1:0-21146 GCA_004025045.1 Sigmodon hispidus
GGGAGGGGGAAGAGACCTTGAATAAGGATATATAGGGAAAGCTGAACACAAAGAAAATATATGTGTAGCAATCTTATTTGTGTTTCTACCCTTGATAAGCCATGCTTATGATTCTTATCCTCTGTATAGTTATTGTTAACTCTTCTGCATTTTAAATTCTTTTTACTGTTTTTTTTTTTGATAAATACAAAAAAAAAAAAAATTTGTATCTGGAATTGCACCAAGAAAACTCTCTTCCCAAAAAAAAAAAAAAAAGAATTAAAAAGGGTTTTCTCAGCAGAAGAATTACGAATGGCTGAAAGGCACCTGAAAAAGTGCTCATCATCTTTAGCCATGAGAAAAATGCAAATCAAAACAACTTTGAGATACCACCTTGACACACCTGTCAGATTGGCTAAGATAAAAGTCACAGATGACAGTCTATGCTGGAGAGGTTGTGGAACAAGGGGAACACTTCTTCATTGTTGGTGGGAGTATAAGCTTGTTCAGCCACTCTGGAATGCAGTATGGCAGTTTCTCAGAAAACTAGGAATCCATCTCTCCAAGGATCCAACAATATCACTTCTGGGTGTGTACCCTAAGGATGCACATTTGCACTGCAAAGGCATTAGTTCAACTATGTTTATAGCAGCAGTATTCATAATAGCAAGAACCTGGAAACAACCAAATGCCCCTCAACTAAAGAATAGATTGGATTAACCAACTGTGGCACATCTACACAACGGAGCACTACTCAGCACTAAGAAAAAATGATATCCTAAAATTTTCAGGCAAATGGATGGATTTGGAGAATATCCTCCTGAGCAAGGTATCTCAAACCCAGAAAGATAAGCAGGGGATATACTCACTCATTAGTGGACTCTGAACAAGATAGCAAAAAGCACAGCATGCCCAAGCTGCAAACTACAACCCCTGAACAGCTTTGGATCTGAAACACCTTAGACTAACACTTTGGATCTCACTCCCCCTAGAGGAACACCTGAATCAGTCTTGATGTTGGGGTGAGAAAACTGGATCTGCCAGGAGTGGATGCTGAACTAAGCCTCATTGGGACCTTTGGACCTCCTGCCCTTGCTGGGGAGGAGATGGGGAGTTGTGGAGAAGAGAGAGTGACTGGACAGGGTGGGAGAGGAAGCAAGCTTGAAGAAGGATATACATGGATAGAAAATGTTACTTTATTCCTAATAAAAAAATGAAATAAAGAATATGAACATATATTCTCACATAAAAACTTTCTCCCAGGGGTTGGAGAGACAGTTCAGAGGTTAAGAGGACTGGCAGCTCTTTCATATGACCTGAGTTTAATTCCCAGAAACCATAAGGTGGCTCATAACCACCTACAATGAGATTTGTTGCCTTCTTTTGGCCTGCAGACAGAATACTGCATACATAATAAATAAACTTTTAAAAAAGAAATTTATTTTGTTGTTCTCCCTCTCTGTCACTGCCCCAACTCAACCATCCTATTCTGTCCTGTTCTCTTCCACCTCCCCTTGCCTTCTCCCTCATGGTCCCAATTTTCTCATGAGATCTAATCTATTTCCCCTTTACCAGGGGATCCTTAGGGTCCTCCTTGTTCTGACCTCTATGTACTCTCACCTATACCAAGTTAATAAAACAAAGTTTAATAAACCTATTTTAAAAAATAAAAATGTAGGTTGTTTACTACAATTAATAAAACAAAAACAAACAACAAAAAGGAACTTTCATCTAGCAACTGAAGGAAGTAGATGCAGAGATCTACATCTAAGCACTGGGCCAAACTTCCAGTCCACTCAAAGAGAGGGAGGAGAAATTATATGAGCAAAGGGGTCAAGACCATGGTGGTTCAGTAAGATACAAGAGACTCGTCTGTTCAAATGGTGGATAATATTAGCTAATTTAGGAAAGTTCAATCAGCCTAACATCTCTTGGATAAGAAAAGATTATGGCATGTAACGATTTTGGTGTGTTCTGAAATTTAGTGTTCAAACATTTTATTTGTGTCTATGTTCATTAGGTATTAACCAACATTTTTTCCTGTTTTGGTAAGATCCTTTTATGTTTTTGAATCAGAGTAGTACTGCCTTTATAAAGTAAATGTTATTTTTTTTCATTTTGTGTAACAGTTTGATAGATGTTACTGTAAGCTCCACTTTGAAAGCCTGCCATAATTTTGTACTGGTTTTATCTGATCTCAACCTTTTTATCTACTTGGAAAATTTTTAGTTAATGTTTTGATCTCACTAGATTTTATGAGTTTATTTAACTTGATAATGCCAACTTGATTTGATGTTGGTAGGACATATGGATATTTGGAAATTGATCCATTTCTTTAGAGTTATCCAATTTACAGGAATACATATGCTCTAACATCTCTTTATGATTATCCAAATGTCCTCGAGTCTGTTGTAATGGCTCCTCCTCTTCCTTCTACAGTTTTTAAAAATTTTACTATTATTATAATATATTAAATAATATCATAGCTGAATTTATAAAATTTATTAATTTTAAGTATTTGGCTAAGTTTTTGTCAACATATAATCTCTAGTTTCATTTCTTCTTTGTATCAATTTTTCCATTTCTAGTCTTTAATTTCTGCCCTGGTTGTGATTATCTCTCATCACTTACCTGTGAGTTGTTAACTGTCCTTGTGTTTTTAAGGCTTACAAGAGTCTCGACAAGTTAATAATTTGTGATCACTCAAACTTTCTACTGTGGTTCACAGCATCATAAACTTTTCTCTTATGACTGTTTTCATTTTCCCAATAGATTTTGGGTTGCTGTGATTTTGTTTTTACGCAATTTTAAGACTTTTACAATTTTCTTTTTGATTTTTTCCTTCAATCAGGGTTGATTCAGCTTTGTGTAATTTAGCTTTCATAAATTTGTTTTACCCACTCTTTTTTTTTGGTTGTTTTATCCTGATTTGGTCCATGGTGGACTGATAGAACACTGGTTGTGATTTAATTTTTCTGTATTGTGGAAACTTGCTTTTATGTTAATATGGGGTATATTTTGCAGAAATTCTTACTATCAGCAAAGAATATGTATTCTTTAACTTTTGCTTGCAATGTTCTGCAGGCATATGTTGAGTCTAATGATTTTATAGAACTCCAAATATATAAGATCACAAAACCTTCCAAATGTTATAAAATAATAGTGACAGTTAATATATAGAACCACAAAAGGGCACAGAAAGCTTCAAATGAGAAAGAGTGAGGCTTCAAATTGAGGCTCATCAGAATAGCAGCAGATTCTTTTAGTAGAGACCAGAAAGCCAGAAAGAACATTCTGCAAGTTATGAAACAGCATCAGTGCCTCACCAGATTGCTATGAACAGCCAAACTGTCAGTCATAATAAATGGGAAAGATAAACTTTCCATGATAAAGAAAAGGCTAAACCAATTCTGCAAAGGAAATGAGAAGGAATAGTTAATTTTAAAGAAAAGGCTAAATATGCGCAAAATGGCAGGGAATATAAACAATTTCAAAACACTAAATAATAAATATCTAATAGAACAATTAAAAACAACAACAAATGACAGGAAGTAATACCTACCATCCAATAATCACTCTTAATATTTATGGTCCCATAATTTTAATGACAAGACAACACAAACAGATTGAATCAGAAAACAACACCCAGGATTTTTCTGTTTCCAAGAAACAAAATTCCCAACCAACAATATACCCTAAATTAGAGTTAAAGGATGGGAAAAGATTACAAACTTAGCATGCCTTACTATCTTAAGTGCAACAAATAAGACATTAAAAAACCCATTCAGAAGAAACTATGAAGTACACTCTCTACTTATTAGGAAAAAGAAATCTGATAACAACATATTGTAATTCTAATTATTTTTACATTAAACACAGGAGTTCCCAACAGCCTTAATAAAGTAGTATTAGACTCAAAAGCACAGATGAAAGCCAGAACAAAGATGATGAGTGACCTCAATACCACATTTTCAGCAACAGACAAGTAATATGTAACAAAAATCCTAACTATAGAAATTCTGAAGTCAAAGGACATCATAAGTCAGATCTGTCTTGCTGGGAGCAGCAGAAATATGAACTCAGTTGGCATTAACAAGGCTGAGCCACCAGAATTAAGGGCCTTGGTGGAGGTAAAGTCAAAACCTCAAGGAGATTTGGTGTTAATTGCCTTTGAACATGTTAACTGTTTCCTGCAAAGGATTTTTTGTGTGTGATTGATTATAGCTTTCTCATTTGTTATTTCCTTGGAATTCATTTTCAGGAACTTTTAGCAGTGTGATTGATCATTTATTGGGCATAATATTCCTGGGGACATATGGATAACTTCTAGATGCATGTGAAAACAGTCACAAGGAAAATCTCTTTTCTCACAAACCAGGTCTTTGTTCCTTTGCCCAGAGCATATCAATGTCTGCCCTCCCTGCAATTGTCCTTACTAGTAAACACCTGGACAGAGTCAGCGCTAGGACAAAGTAATTCATTTGAAACATTTCTTAGACATCCAAGGACAGCTACAGACAGATGCCACACTGGCATGTCCTAAGTTCACCACCCCTATCTGAAGAGGACTATCCAGAGCTAACACCACTAATGTTAGGCCCTTAACTCCCTATACTTACTTGCACCTGGATTCAATAACACAAGATCCTAACATACAGGCTTGTTTGTGATATAAAAAAAATAACTGCAAACTCCTAGTTGCAGGTGTCAAACATTTATTCTGAAGTGCTGTATCACAAGGACAGAGCAGCTAGAAGGTAATGGTCCTCTTTCTTGTGCAAACTGAGCCTTAACAGACTGCAACAGCAGAACAACCACTGCAGGCTTTCCTTCATTCTTTACTCAGATCACCTGGCAACCAACACTCGCCCCACCCATCAGAAGTGTGGCTGCAAGAAGAAGCTATGGAAATAGCACAAGACTTTACTTTGTTCATGGATTTCTGCTGATGAATAAATTTTTAACCTTATTCCTAGTCACATATAGAATTTTAGTTAGAGCTCATGACCCTCCCCCTTTATATTGCTTTGTTGATCTCATCTTTAGTTGACCCCCACTAGAAAACCCACTTCGTGTCATAAACCAAAGCTGACAGTTGCTGTCTGTGTGGAAGTCTTATCATCCCCCTCTATGACCCTGAGGAATTTAAGCTCTGCATTGTCCTGCCAAGGAATTACTGCCTGCGTGAGTATGTGTGCTTATGTCTTCACTGTTACAGTCATCGTGCCAATGAAGATGGAGTAATAAAGAGAATACTGGGAATATCTTTTATCCTGTAGTTATTACCTCACTGCCAGTCACTACTCTTGAACCCCAAGAGAAAACTTTGTTGTGGATGGTTCCCTCAGGTTTTTGTTACTATCTTTTGTATTTAACACATCCTGTCCGTTTCTAAATCTCTAGATAGCTGGTGTATTTACAAAAATTACTCTTTGTCCTCTATCCCTATAGCAATGTTCAATAACACACCCACATGAAGTAATACTTTCAGAATGTCCTTAAAATATGAGTGTTGTGGCCCAGAAACTTTCTGTTTTATACCAATCAATGAGGTCAGATGATATAATTAAAGGCTCATTTATATTTCTATGCATTATATACACATTAGTGCAAAAAGAAATGAAAAGAGTTTTTCCATTTCACTGTGAGAACACAGCTTCTAGCCTGGCATTTTGTTCTCCTGGGAACCAAGAAACAACCACACTATTGGCAATTCACTAGTGTTTATATCCTCTCCAAACATATTAAATATTAATTTTCTCCATAAAAGTATTTACAAACTGTGTTGTTTTATTAGGTCTACTTACAAAGTATTTCAGGTACTTAAGAACATCTAGAAAAATATTTCTAAAATAATACTCTCATTAAATATATAAATATTTATTTGGGTTTTTTAAAGCTTTCTATTAGCTTTATATATATAACTACATATATGTATATATATAAAACTATATGTGTATATATATATATAACTATATATATAAGACTAGTCTTGCCTTAAAAAGCTGTCTGTGCCTCACAAGTTCTCAGATTATAGGTAAGCATGAACCACAACAATAACCAGTTACATGTTTGGTTTTGATAGCACATGATTTGCCAGAAAATGTATAATTAAAATAATTGAAGTTGAAAGGAGGATAATTAAACTCCACAATTTGATCTTTGCACATTTTTACATATGATGAATTAACATTCTCTACCTCATAATTAAATATTAATGTAATGATAACAAATGCATTAGAAAGTTGCTTAACATTTTATGTACTTGTATAAATATTACTGAGGACTGTCAATTCAAAACTTAAGTGCAAATAAGCAGAAATAATATGACATTTTTGGAAAAATATAGTCTTGATAGCTCATAAGTAATAATGATTTAAGAAGAGTTAAAATGGTGTCATAATTTACCAATTTGTCATTAGGAAGTGTAGGAAAGGAGCAATATCCTGTGTGAGTTGCTAAGCATTTCCATCTTATAGAAAACATTTCCATTCATAGAAATAGATAATTGAATGAATGTTCATTCTTCTAAATAAAACTGATAAAGTTACCTCAGTGTACAACACAATACACATCTAACCTTTTTATTTTCAGAGAAAATCCAATCATTGAGTGTCTGAATTATTATTGAAAGAAAATCCTGTAGTATAGTTAACATGGTTTCTCCCTATTATATTAGATTGAGAATTCATGACCAAACATAAATGAGAATAAATATTAAATAGACCTTGTTAAATTAAATGTTTGTTATTTTACAGCTTCAGAATGAAATTTCATAAATATTTAAAATTAAACTTGCATTCTAAAATATTTTTAAATAACCTGTAACCAGATATTTATGTTCTTCATTTGAGAAAGCTGAAAATGGTAAATATACACAGTAAACTAAAAACACCTCAAAATATGACTATTTATATTTGTCTAATGCATAAACTGTTTCAAGTTATTAATATACAAATGCACATATAACTCATACAATGCCATTTGGGCATACTAAGTCAGCCATATTTCTAGGTTAGAGTAAAGGAAAAGCACTCTCATACACAGTGAGAGAAACTGTCTATCATCATTAGTTTGAAGGGAAATTAACCACCATGCATAAAAGACTCTATAGTGTGCATAAACATGTACTTATGTAGATTGATATGTATCAATTATGTAGATATATTTTGTATATATCAGCCATTGTTCTGTACCAATAATAGATTTATTTACCATCTTTCAAAACTAATAAAGTAAAATTCAATTAGAAAATTCAGACCATAAAAAACTAGTGAAATAGAAAGTAATGTTAGCCCCACATATCATGTTCTTTTGTGCTTATGGCAATTCAGATAAATACACTTGTGCAGCTACAATTATAACATGAATAAATTTAACAGGATAAGGACAGCACAACCACTTTTCAAACTGCATACAGTTTCTTACACCTTTGTAAAATATTTTATCAAAATTGTGAAGGCAGTTGCGAACCTGGAGGAGTATTTGGTTGCATGTGCCTCACTCTCTGTGAAGAGTATAATTTAAAAATATGTTGTCTAGGGGCTGGAGAGAGGGCTCAGAGGTTAAGAGCACTGACTCTTCTTCCAGAGGTCTTGAGATCAATTGCCAGCAACCACATGGTGCTTCACAACCATCTACGATAACATCTGGTACCCTCTTCTGTATACTGTATATATAATAAATAAATAATTTTTAAAAATATGTTGTCTAAATCAAGCATGTTAATTTTATAGCTTTTATAATTGCAAATTTACTTTAACTGCATTTCTGACTTTATAAGATATTAAATCACACTTATACAGCACTCCCTTTACCTATCAGATAAGCCAGCCACAGAGAACTCACAATATTACAGTGCCTTTTCAGGCATAGAGTTGCTGGTAAATAAACTGAATAGGATCTCAAGCTGATGCTCAGTGGTGTCTAAATAGTGAGCCTGGGGAGAAGAGATGAAGAGGAGAAAAAGGGAGGAAAAAGAACATCTTCTGTAAGTAAAAGAATCTCCTTCTAGCATGCAAGGACAAAGGTCTGAAAGGCTACAAAGATTTGTAACCTTAAATGACTGCTTCTCTTTGGAAGGACCTAAGATACGCAAGCAGAATTGTCTGACACTATGTCTAAATCTTGCATCTTCGAGAATGACTAAAAGCATTCCTCAGAGGCCCCATCACAATTTAAGGGGCACATAGAAGCACAATCATAGCAATGAACAAATATACACTGTATGTTCATGAAGGAAACAGGTAAATATGTAAGTTATCAGATACTACAAATATTAGAAGTCAGATAAAAGAATCTGAGACAAATTAAGGTATTTCAAAAGCAGAGAGTTGGTCCCAATGTCTAATTCTGGCATCCCTGCTCCCATATCTTCAGCAGCAAACACTGATAATGCTTGTCACTCATACAAACTAGTAACTAAATAAAATCACTAGTAACTAAATTCAGTGGCATCATCTCTTCTTACAGGAGCACAGCTAGACTTCTAGAGTCCCTCCAAATACTCCATCTTCCTTTTATTATCTAATCCAGCTGCAGCAGAGCTGATATGGTAAACATCTGAATCCTGAGCTGTTATAGGTACATCAGAGAATATGGAGAATATTCCCAGTCTGCTGTGGAAAAGAATAAACCCAAATTCTCATTTCCCCCTTGAAAGCACTAGATGTGTCACTAAGAAGACAGCGCCACAGAGGATATTTAGAACCAGAAGTGAGAAAATGTCCTAATGAAGCAGAAGAAAGAATGGTAGCATAATGCTTGAATCCATACTTCCCTGAGGGCATATGAATGCCATCTTTAGATAATGAATAAATGAAAAAAGACATACTCAACCATAAATTCTCTGTTAAATTTAGTCATCCGCCAATCAGTTGTTCTGTTGAGTGGATAGACAGCATAAGCAGGAAAAAGTCCAGTAATCACCACATTTCCTTCACCCTTCAAACAGTAATTCATTCTGACTAAGCACTCACTGCTTCTGTAGGAGCTCACAAGAATAGGAACCTGCAGAAAGCAAGAGATAAAAATCCAAGAGAACAGCATATTAGTAAAGTATCTGGCCATCCATGAGAATAATAAGGTGACTCCAAGTGTCCAGCATTGATATGGACAGGTCGTGTGTGTGTGTGCATGTTTGTTTATAATTTAGTGCTACTAAAATTATCCCTTCAATTCTCACAAGTATTTTCTGACAAAGACTCTTCACTCCCCTATAGAATTATGTTACACTTTCTTCCCTCAGGCTTTGAATTGAGGACCGTGTTAACAATCACAAACAAGAGAGATGAAAAATACTTTTTAGGATTGTCTCCAGCCACAGGCAGTATGACTTCATTGAATATCATAGAGAATCTGTCCCAAGGTGTGAAATCCTCTAAGTGGATTTGCCCACTAGTGTGAACCAAGAGACTGCTTTTGAGAAAGCCATTTCTAATGATACAAACAGATTAAACCAGATGATGCCATAGGAGACAAAGGAGAAAAGGGCCAGAAAAGGTCCATGACAGGCCTGGCCAAGTCACAGTAGTAGACACCATACCACACTCCATAGAAATAGAAACTATCAGTCATTTTGCTTTTCAGTGTCTTCATGAGTCTCAGAATATTTCTTTTTCTACAAATGTATATATGAATATTTTTTGAATTCTAAATAGTTTTTGTCTCTTTCTGATTAAAATAGTGTTTCTGACAGATGACAGCCTATGCTAGAAAAGATGTGGAGCAAGAGGAACACTCTTCCATTGCTAGTGGGAATAAAACTTGTACAGCCACTTTGGAAAGCAGTATGGCTTTTCCTCAGAAAACTGGGAATCAGTCTATACAATGATCCAACAATATCACTCTGGGCATATACCCAAAGATATACATTCTTACCCTAAGAGAATTATCTCAACTATGTTCATAGCAGCTTTATTTGTAATATCCAGAACATGGAAACAACATAAACACTCCTCAATTGAAGAATGAATTTAAAAAGTATAGTACATCTACACAGTGGAGTATTACTAAGGAGTAAAAACAATATGATAGTCTGAAATTTGCCGGCAAATGGATGAATCTGTAGAGTATCATCCTTAATGAGGTAACAGACTCAGAAAGATAAACATGGTAGGTACTCACTCATAAGTGGTTGTTAGACGTAAAGCAAAGAACAACCCCAAGCAGTCAGGTAACAGGAATAACTTAAGAGAGATATCCATAGATCCCCCTGGATAGAGAAAATTGGGATCGGGGCTGGAGAGATAGCTCAGCGGTTAAGAGCACCATCTGCTCTTCCAGAGGACCCGGGTTCAATTCCCAGCACCCACATGGCAGCTAACAAGTGTCTGTAGTTCCAGTTCCAGGCAAACACCAAGGCAAATAAATAAATAAAAAATTTAAAAAAAAAAGAAAATTGGGATCATATGAAGGATTAAGTAGGGGGAGGTGGGAAGAAATTATGAGAGGAGATAGTTGAGTGGGAGGAGCAACAGAAAGGGAGAACAGAGAAATAGATATATTGACAGAGGGAGCCATTGTGAGGTTAGAGGGGAAACCTTGTGCTATGGAAAAATTCAAGAACTCACAAGATGTCCCTGTCTAGGACTCCAAGCAATAGTGGAGAAGGTGCCTACACAGGACATTCCCTATAATCAAATGAATAGACACCCTAATTTTTATTATAAAACCTTCCTATTGTTTTATATGGTCAGCAAGTACATAGGGCAGAGGTCTGGATCAATAGCTAAGCACCAGGTTGAGCTCCTGGTCCATCTGAAGAGAAGGAGGAGAGAGTATACAAGCAAAGATGTCAGGATCATGAAGAGGAGACCCATAGAGACAGCTGACCTGAGCTATTGGGACCTCACTGACTCTGGAATGACAGCTGAGGAACCTTCATGGAAAGGAAGTAAACCCTTTAAAGGTAGATGACAGTCAAACGGTATGGGCAGTTTGTGGAGCCTTTTGCAGTGGGACCAGAATTTATTCCTAGTGTATGAACTGACATCTCAGAGTCTATTTCCTACAGAGGAACACCTAACTCAGCCTTGGTACTGGAAGAAGGAACTGGAACCTACCTCAACTGGATATGCCAGACCAAATTTACTCACCTTGGGATTCCTTGTCCTCTCTGGGATGATGAAAATCTACATGGACTTCTAAGGTATTACACCTTTTAATGGTGAAAAAGTATATTTAGAATTAGCCAACTGGACTGAGTTCAGATGATCCCAATTTTGTTGGTGACATCCAGAGCATTATAATCAGGAGCCAATTGAACATATACCTTCTCTCCATCAGGCCTTATGAGGTTGTTGACTTTGGCGACATCTATGTCATAGAGTTTCTTCACAGCCTGTTTGATTGATGCTTGTTGTCCTTGACATCCACAATGAACACGTGTGTTGTTGTATTCTATTTCTTCAAGGAGCACTTGATGATGTCATAATGGTCAAGCTTATTTCTCCTGGGTGTTCTCTTTCAAGGTTATTTGGGCTGCCTCCTGAGCCTAAGGGTCTTGGGCCACCAGAATATTCTGGTAATTAACCCACCATGAGATATATATCAAGTAACATCTATTATCCAAATATCACTTACAGAGAAGGGTTTTGTTCAAAGGGAGAAAATAGAGGGGGAATCAGTACACTGGAGAGGTTTCCAACCACCCGATCCACTGCTGATCCAGTAACTGCCCCAGAGCTTCGGCTTCTGCCTCTTTCATCCAGGGGCTTTACTTCCAAAGCTCTTTCCAGTTGACCATGCCCCACTCAGCTCCAGCACTCTGACACTATCAGTTCACATGGGTAGCTTCTGATTTCCCGCTACATCTCCCCCTTTTGTCTAAATAGGAAGGTTCTAAACTAAGTATAAAACTACATAATATAGGGATCATCATAAGGCAGTGTCTGGGGAAGAGAAAAGTACTAACATAAGTAAGGTCAAACTACGACTAACAAACAACAAATACAAGGTGCAGTTTAATGCCTAAAATGTTAATATGAGGAAATGCACAGGGATTGCTTCAAAGCTGTTTATCTCGAACAATAAAGTTCTAACACCTTAGTGTCTTTGCTGAGATGTGAAGTAATAACGTCAGCTATCCAATCTTCAACACCGTCAAGACCTGAGAAAGAAAATATATACCTGAAATTGAAAGCATGATGAAGTAACTTCCAAAATTTAGGAGAAGACAACGACAGTTAACTACTTGGACAGTCATCCACCACTTCTCTGTACAACGGGAGCATCCATCCTTGTGGCTACTGGCCTAGGATATCTGACAAGTCTCCATAGAAGCAGGGTATTTTTTGGTAGGACCATTTTATCCTGTCTAGACAGGCTTCGGCAGTCTCTATCCTTCATCCTGCTCGTCCATATCGGACAGAGAGCACACTGACAGCAGTCAGGGCAAGTGCCGTCCTTTGCCCCTCAGGCCATTGTTCGCCAAACAAGACAATCTCTTTGCAAGGTGTCTGTGATGCTCAACACCACCTTGAGAAAGGAATGGTGATACCAGGAGTTGTCATGTCTCTCAAGGCCAAATTTGAGATAACAAAATCTTGAATGCCATATTCTCTCGGTCTATGAAGTGGTTGAAGACATCTATCTATCTGGTATATTCTAACATGTTTCTGAAAAGCCTGAGTATCCTGACTGTTAGGTGGCAAATCTGAGTAACCATAATCTGCAATCCCAATCAACCAAGAAAGAGAAGCTAACATTGTAAAAATAGGCATTCCAAAATGGGTGTACAGCTCCTCCATAATAATTTCAAGTATAACAATCTTATGAATATTGACCAAAATATACATTTTGTATCAAATGACAACAATATCCTAACTATATATCATTATATATATAAAAATATATCTAACCAGAGTTATATAAAACAACATGTGTATATATTACAACAAATGTTATGACTAGCATAAATAATTAGAGGTAGAAATTACATTATGGAAATGGCAATGTACTTAATACACATCAATGTGCAAAATATTTTAAGCAGAGGTAGACACATGCAAATTAAGGCAATTATAATTCAGCTTTGTATCAAAGTATATATTATTCCAATCAAACATATAGATTGATTTCCCATTTGTATCAATATACAAACATTTGTACCATGGCGATTTATTTTTCATTCATCCTTTGGTTAATAGTTGTTTGCAAGTATAATGATCTCCTATCTATTCCCTTTTCCTTCTTTCTCTCTCTCCCTCTTTTTTTTAATTTATACATCTATAATGTCATTCTATCCTCTACCCAAGATTAACTTATAACCATCGTATCAAAATGATAATTGACCACAATCCTCCCTAGAATGACCAACTTATCGGGAAGGGGACGTAGTTCTTTCATTAAATTGCTTCATTCTGGCCTGTGGGCAATGGTATCTCTGTGGGGTCCTGAAAACTAAACAATGGTTAAGTCCTAATGAAGTAACTGTAAACATATATATAACCATTCCATAAGCATATATAACCATTCTCATCGTACTTAGTGAGTTCATCTGAAATTCTTGTTAAAGATATGATATGATACTATCTTACAACTGTCCTCATTGGTCTATACCTCAAAAGTGATCACTGAGTGACATACAGCAGGTTCCTTCTTTCTCTGTCTCAAGGGTCCTTCCTTTTCTTTTTCTTTCTTTTTCTTTTTTTTCTTTTTTTTGAGTGGGGGTCCCATCTTCCTTCTGGATGCCTTGGAGAGTGCTGGTAAGAGAAATTGTTTTTTATAGTGGGGAATCCAATGAACACTATTAACTGAAGATATTGAACCATCAGAAAGAATTGTGTGCACACAAAATTTTTAGATTAAGAGAGTAAGAAATGTAGAAAGAAGTAAGTTTTAAGATTTAAAACAAAAGTGAGATAATATTGGTCCTTACATATTTCATCTATTTTCTGTCTCACCTCAGGTGGCTTTTCTGATGTGAGACAGAGTCTCTTAAGGTTTTATTTACCAATATGCTTGGGTTTAGAGAGGGAGAAAGCCACTTGCTCCACCTCCAAAGCCAGCCTTTTTTGTTACCAAACCAGGACCTCCTTTATATTTATAAATACATAATCATTAGATACAGATGTACAGTAGTGAGAATAGAGAAATTACCCTTGGTGCCTGTCAGTGTCAGGTGTCCTTGTAATCCCCTGTAGACCTTTTAATGTTTCAAAGGTCTGAGCATTCAGCATCCTTTTAGCTTTGTGAAGAGGGTTGTATCCAGTCTTCTGTAAAATCAAAATTAAGACCCTGCCCCACCTTAGTTAAGTCAATGCTCCTTACCACATATCCAATTGTCTTATCTACAGACGAGCCATTACTCCTTCTCTCAGGAGAGTTCTCCTTTTCCAATCGGTTCTTTATCAATCTTGTTGGTACCCATATTTTCTCTTTTCCTGTGGAAACAAAAGCGAAACCCCTACCCCAATGAAGCACATGTCCTGGCTTCCATTCTGAAGTTAGTACATCCTTGAAATAAACAGGTTGATTCAACTCAGAAGTCCTTTCTATTACCCAGTGTTTCTCTGCAGCTGAAGTTCCTTTCTCATCAGCATTAAGAAAGTTTAATGTCAACAAGGCACTATGTAATCTCTCCCTGGGTTTTTTCATACCACCTTTCTGTTTATGAAGCATCTCTTTCAAGATGTGATGGGATCTTTCCACAACTGCTTGTCCAGTGGGATTGTGTGGTATCCCAGTAAGGTGTTTTATCTCTTAATATCCAAAAATCTACTTCATTTTCTGGGAAACATATGCTAGAGCATTGTCTGTCTTAATTTGATCAGGAATTTCCAATATGGCCATGGCTTCTAGAAGATAAGTGAGTACTGCATTAGCATTTTGAGAACTCAGGGCAGTAGTCCACTGCATTCCTGAGTAGGTATCAATGGTATGATGAACATATTTCATCTTACCAAATTCTGGGAAGTGAAACACATCCATCTGCCAAATCTCATTGCTCCTTGTACCCTTAGGATTACTCCCAGTGGGTAAGGATAGTTGATTGTAATGGGAACACTTGTCACACTTTCGCAAAATTTCCTTGGCTTAATGCCAAGTGATGGGAAAACTCTTCTTTAATCCCTTGCTATTGACATGCTGCTTCTTGTGAAACTCTGAGGCTTCTACCACATTCCCTATTAATAACTGATCAATCTCATCATTACCCTGTACTAAAGGGCCAGGAAGGCCTGAATGAGCCCTGATATGTGTTATATACATAGGCTGTGTTCTATTTCTGATGATATCCTGTAGCTGTAAAAACAAAAAGGTTAATTCTGTATCATCAGGAATGAAGTCAGCAGTTTCAACATGAAATACAACTCCTTCTGCATAATGAGAGTCAGTTTTCAGGTTAAGAGGTCCAGGAAAATTCAATAACACCATAATAATGGCATACAGTTCTGCCTTCTGAACAGAATCATAAAGACTCTGAGTCACAATTGTGTTCGCAGCCGTCGCCGCGCCACTGCCGCTCTCCAACGCCAGCACCGCCTCTCGCTTGCCGAGCTCCAGCCCAAGGATAAGGGGGGTAAGTAAGGAGGTGCTCATACCATGGCTTGTACAAAGCAGACTGCCCGCAAATCCACCAGT
Organism: Sigmodon hispidus; assembly: GCA_004025045.1. NCBI lineage: Eukaryota > Metazoa > Chordata > Mammalia > Rodentia > Cricetidae > Sigmodon > Sigmodon hispidus. Next base: position 15,562 of record PVIH01025195.1, read on the forward strand.
GGTAAAGCACCCAGGAAACAACTGGCTACAAAAGCCGCTCGCAAGAGTGTGCCCTCTACTGGAGGGGTGAAGAAACCTCATCGTTACAGGCCTGGTACTGTGGCACTCCATGAAATCAGACGCTATCAAAAATCCACTGAACTTCTGATTCGCAAGCTCCCCTTCCAGCGTCTGGTTCGAGAAATTGCTCAGGACTTCAAAACAGATCTGCGCTTCCAGAGTGCAGTTATTGGTGCTTTGCAGGAGGCAAGTGAGGCCTATCTGGTTGGCCTTTTTGAAGATACCAACCTGTGTGCTATCCATGCCAAACGTGTAACAATTATGCCAAAAGATATCCAGCTAGCACGCTGCATACGTGGAGAACGTGCTTAAGAGTCCACTATGGGGGAAACATTTCATTCTCAAAAAATTTTTTTTCCTCTTCCTGTTATCAGTAGTTCTGAATGTTAGATATTTTTTCCATGGGGGCAAAAGGTACCTAAGTATATGATTGGGAGTGGAAAAATAGGGGACAGAAATCAGGTATTGGCAGTTTTTCCATTTTCATTTGTGTGTAAATTTTTAATATAAATGCAAGATGTAAAGCATTAATGCAAGCAAAATGTTTCAGTGAACACATTTCAACAGTTCAACTTTATAACAATTATAAATAAACCTGTTAAAATTTTCTGGAAAAAAAAAAGACTCTGAGTCACCTTACTTAAGTTTTCTGATTTATAACCAGCCTTTCCTGTTTTATTTGCATCAGTAAAAAATGTAGGAGCTCCAGAAATAGGTTTGTCCTATACCACATGGGGGAAAATCCAATTAGTATTCTTTATAAACTGAATCCTTTTGCTTCAGAGATATTTATTATTAATCTCCCCCAGAAAACCACTACAGGCCTTTTGCCAAGGTTCATTGTCTGCCCATAATCTATCAATTTCCTTATTGGCCAAAGGTACAACAATTTCTTCCCGATCCTTTCCAGTCAACTGTCGAAACCTGAATTTTCCTTTGAAGATCAAATCTGAAATCTCTTCAATGTATGTTTTCAGTTTTTTACTTGGTCTATGTGGCAGAAATATCCATTCTAATATAATATTTTCTTTTTGCATTATGACTCCTGTAGGGGAATATTCAGAAGGCAAAATAACCAGGATGCAGTCGAGGTCTGGGTCTATACGGTTAACATGTGCTTCTTGTAATCTCTTTTCTACCAATGCTAATTCTTTCTCACCTTCAGCAGAGAATTCCCTGGGACTATTCAGATCCTTATTTCCATCTAAAGTTTTGAACAAATGAACCAGTTCATAGTTTTTAGTACCAATAACTGGATGTATGTGGGCGATATCCCCCAATAGTTTCTGAAAGTCATTAAGTGTCCTCAATCTGTCCCTCTTAAGTTGTACCTTTTGAGGTCTAATTGTTTGCAAACCTATTTTATATCCCAAATAATTGATAGAATCCCGTCTTTGTATCTTTTCAGGGGCAATGTGAAGTCCCCAATCAGGCAACACCTTCTTCAATTCTTAAACAGTATTTCTAAGGGGTTTATGTCTGGTTCTGCTAACAATATATCATCCATATAATGGTAAATGATGGATCATGGGAATTGTTTGCATATCACTTCTAATGATTGTCAGGCAAAATATTGGCATAGGGTGGGGCTATTCAACATCCCTTGTGGAAGGACCCTCCATTGGTACCTTTTCACTGGGTGTGCATTATTGAGAGTAGGTATAGTGAAAGCAAACTTCTCTTTATCTTGTTCTTGTAGAGATATGGTAAAAAAAACAGTCCTTCAAATCAGTAACTATAATAGGTCATCCTTTAGGTAGCAAAGAAGGTAAAGGTATACCAGACAGTAAGGTGCCCATGGGCTGAATCACCTTATTAATTGCTCCTAAATCTGTCACCATTCTCCATTTCCCAGATTTCTTCTTGACCACAAATACAGGGAAATTCCATGGGCTGGTTGATTTTTCAATATGCTGAGCTTGTAATTGCTCCTGTACTAATTGTTCTAGGGCTAGCAATTTCTCCTCTGTCAAAGGCCATTGTTGGACCCAAATAGGTTTTTCTGTCAACCATTTCAAAGGCAGGGCTGTGAGTGTCTTTGGGGTGCTTGTAGCTTTTACACTGAGTTGTTGTGCAACCTGAATAACCGACGGCTGTTTTACGTAGCCATTGAGGTATTGCTTTCAAGTCCGTGATTGGGTCTTTGGTTGATATTTAAGCCTGGGGCGATCTTAATTTGAGTGTTCCATTGTTGCAGTAAGTTATGACCCCATAAGTTCACTGCTATGTTGGCCATGTACAGCTTCAATCTTCCTCTCTGTCCTTCTGGTCCTATGCATTCAAGCCATCTCACACTCTGTTTTACCTGAGACAATGTCCCAATACCTAAAAATTGAATGTCTACCTCCTTCAGAGGCCACCTGGGGTGTCATGCCTGTGGAGTTATGATCAAAACATCAGCTCCCATGTCAACTAAACCTTGCATAAAAATATTGTCTATTCTTATGGTCAACTTTGGTCTTTGTTCATTTATGGAGGTCTGCCAAAATATGTGTTTTATTGGTTTACTGGATACCATCAACTTCTCTTGTAAGGGAGATCTATTGTCTATGGCTACATGGTCTATTGTTTCAGGCTTGGGATTTGTTACTCGTCCTGAGAACACTCTGCTCTTCTACTGTGACTGGATACAACTGAACCTTTTTTGGCTTGGAGGTCTGACTCTTGGGGGCTTCCTGGGGGAAGCCCCGAGTTACATTTCCCGATGTTAAAAGCTTGCCATCTTTGTCTCTTATAGATCTACATTCATTTGTCCAATTTCTGCCTTTGTTACATCTCCTACATAGTCCAGGAGATAGTGGCCTTCTGTTTAAGTCACTCCTGCGATTGGAAGAATTCCCATGTATACTTTGCCTACAATTTCTCTTTATATGGCCTGGCTTACCACAATTGAAACAAATAATTCTTTGATTTCTCATTTTAACATTAGCAATGGCTTGTCCTACCCAATTCTCTTCATCAGAGTGTACATATTCAACATTAATTGCAAGTTGAATCCATACTTCTATGGATGCACCTCTGATCTTTAATGGCATGATAAATTTCTTACATGTCATATTAGCATTATCAAAGGCCAAAGAGAGTATCAATTGTTTCTGCAACTTCTGAATCTGACACTGCTCTATTTACAGCCTGAGTCAACCTCTGTAAAAAGTCTGTATAAGGCTCCTTCGGACCTTGTTTAATCTGAGTATATGACTCAATTCTCTGTCCTGGGTCTAAAACCTTTTCCCAAGCATTTAGGGCAGAAGTACAGCACAGCAACAGAGCATGGTCATCATAAGTAGCCTGAACTGATACATCAGCAAACTGGCCTTCCCTAAGGATTTGTTCCTTGGAGACAGTAACATTCCTGGTTTGATCTTGAGATTCCAAGGCTTTAGCCTCTTCCCTAAACCAATTCCTCCACTGCAAGCTTTGGCCATCATTCAGCACTGTGGTTGCTAAATTCTTCCAGTCATTAGGAATTACTTGATTCGGAGAGGCGTTCCTGGGAGGAGGTGGGACTAGGCTGAGGCTCCTTGGCCACCGCACCTAGAGAGCGGCCTCCCGGGAGCCGAGGTGGCATCCAGGTCCACTGCGAGTGGAGAGAAGAGGAAAAAGGTGCTGGTGCACGATGGCGGTGGCGGCCTACGAGCATCTGAAGCTGCATATTACACCTGAAAAGTTTTATGTGGAAGCTTGTGATGATGGAGCAGATGATGTACTCATCATTGACCGAGTGTCCACAGAGGTTACTCTTGCAGTCAAAAAAGATGTCCCTCCTTCAGCTGTGACAAGACCAATATTTGGAATACTGGGCACAATCCATCTGGCGGCAGGTAATTATCTTGTTGTCATTACCAAAAAGATGAAAATAGGTGAATTTTTTAATCATGCAATCTGGAAAGCCACAGATTTTGACGTTCTTTCTTATAAGAAGACAATGTTGCACTTGACTGATATTCAGTTACAAGATAATGAAACTTTCCTAGCAATGCTGAACCATGTGTTGAGTATGGATGTATTTTACTTTTCAACAACATATGACTTGACCCATACTTTGCAACAGCTGTCTAACACAAGTCCAGAATTCCAAGAAATGAGTCTCTTGGAAAGGGCAGATCAGCGGTTTGTATGGAATGGACATCTGCTCAGAGAACTGTCTGCTCAGCCAGAGGTCCATCGGTTTGCTCTTCCAGTGTTACATGGCTTTATTACTATGCACTCGTGTTCTATTAATGGAAAATACTTTGATTGGATTCTCATCTCCAGAAGGAGTTGTTTCAGAGCTGGTGTGCGTTATTATGTAAGAGGAATTGACTCTGAAGGCCTCGCAGCTAACTTTGTAGAAACAGAACAGATCGTGCACTACAATGGGAACAGGGCTTCATTTGTACAGACTCAAGGATCAATACCTGTTTTCTGGTCACAAAGACCAAATCTGAAGTACAAACCACAGCCACAGATCAACAAAGTAGCAAATCATATGGATGGTTTCCAAAGGCATTTTGATTCACAAGTAATTATTTATGGAAAGCAAGTCATAATTAATTTGGTGAACCACAAGGGATCAGAGAAACCACTTGAGCAAACCTTTGCAAAAATGGTGTCATCCTTGGGCAGTGGGATGATCAGGTACATTGCCTTTGACTTCCATAAGGAGTGTAAAAATATGAGATGGGATCGACTGAGTATTTTATTGGATCAAGTAGCAGAAATGCAGGATGAGTTAAGTTATTTTTTAGTAGATTCTGCCGGCAAGGTGGTGACAAACCAGGAAGGAGTTTTCCGCAGCAACTGCATGGATTGTCTAGATAGAACAAATGTGATCCAGAGTTTATTAGCGCGACGTTCCCTTCAGGCCCATCTGCAGAGACTAGGAGTTTTGCATGTGGGACAAAAGCTTGAAGAACAAGATGAATTTGAGAAGACTTACAAAAATGCCTGGGCCGATAATGCCAATGCTTGTGCCAAACAGTATGCAGGAACTGGTGCATTGAAGGCTGACTTTACAAGAACTGGAAAAAGAACTCGGTTGGGACTTATAATGGATGGCTGCAACTCATTATTACAATATTACAAGAACAAATTTTCTGATGGATTTAGACAAGATTCTATAGACTTATTTCTTGGAAACTATTCAGTGGATGAATTAGACTCTCATAGACCCTTAAGTGTTCCAAGGGACTGGAAATTCTTGACATTGCCCATCATCATGGTTGTCACCTTTTCAATGTGTATCATCTGTTTGCTTATGGCTGATGACACTTGGACAGAAACACTGGCATATGTTCTCTTCTGGGGAGTTGCAAGCATTGGAACATTTTTTTATTATTCTTTACAGTGGCAAAGATTTTGTTGATGCTCCTAGATTGGTCCAGAAAGAAAAGATAGACTGAATTTGTATTTGTGGAAAGCGGCTTGGCTTGGAAGACTCCATGATGCAAAACTGGAGTCTTTACTGACCTGCTTTCCACATCAGTCCCAAGGTCTTCTTAAAGCATTTATCCAAAAGTACCTCTTGGGGTCTGGGCTGGATGATG
>PVIH01025196.1:6684-21245 GCA_004025045.1 Sigmodon hispidus
GAGAGAGAGAGAGAGAGAGAGAGAGAGAGAGAGAGAGAGAGAGAGAGAGGAAGAGAGGAAGAGAGAGAGAGAGTTTAAGAAGGTCTTACTATGTGGCCCTTGCTAGCCTGATATTCACTATAGCCTAGCTGGTCTTGAACTTGGGACAGTCCTTCTGCCTCGTTATCGGGAGTACTGGTATTGCAGACCTATACTGCCATGCTTGCCTAGGGCACTGTTTTCAGGTCTTGTTGATTTTGTCTTTGAACTATATCCACTCTTCAGATCCTCAAACAACAAAATGACATATATACTATTGCCAGGTTCATTTTATAGACAAGTGTTAAGTCTCAAAAAAAATAAAAAATAAAAAAAATAAATAAAACAAACCCTGGGACAAGCACGTGTGGCTCCTCCCAGGACTTCTCACCAGCCCCCTCCCCTAAACCAAGTCCTGGGCCTCAGTTTCCTTCACCAAGCCTGAACCCTATGTAAGTCAGCCATTTTGGCTGAGCCTGTCTCTCTCTTGGCCTGGGCCACCCTTTCCTAGTCCATGATTCCTCTCTAACCCTCCGTCCTCTTCCCTCATGGTTCAGTTTAGTCTGCCAGCCACATTCAGCCCGGACTCTTTGCCCTACCTGCTTCTGCCCTTCCATATCCAATAAAGTCTTCTTTCTCTATGACTAGCCATGTCCTCCTATTTCATTTTTTTTTTTTAATTGAACAAGGAAGCCAAAACAGAGAGGATGAATAACTTGATTCAGGTCTCGTGACAAATGGCATGGCTGAGGTTTGTAGTCTGAGTCCATCCTCATAGTCAGGATGCCACTGGTCTTCAATGGTGCCTTAGAGCAGAATTCAAAGGAGACAAGATAACAAACTGATCCAGAGCTCTGTGTATAGATTGTCATATCATAGCCCTAAAAGAACCACCGGCTTCTGAAATCTTGGGTTATTTGCTCCCTAATGGAATCCATGGCTGCACCATGACTTCATTGAACTAAGAAGATGTGGTGTAATTAGTTTTACGGGACTTCAAGCCAAGCCTTAAGCAGTCTGAAGTGTCTCATTATTCTCAGATCCTAACTGTCCTGTAAAGAAGTCTAGTCTCAAGTAAGACTGGAGATCAGTAGTAAAGAACTTGTCTGGCAGACATCAGGCTCTGGATCGGCTCCCAGCATTGCACAGGAGAAACAGAATAGAGAAATATCTAAATACCCCTAACCTAGCCACAGACAGAACACATATAGAGAGGAGATTGGAGGCTGAGAGAGAGGCCGGAGAAAGAGCAGAGGCCTTCTGCCGAGTGTTTCCTAACAGAACGCACACAGACACTGCTTGTCACAATGTCCCGAGAGACATTGCAGAGGGCAGAGATGAGCCAAACCTACTAAGTGCCACCCTCATTTGACTCTAAAAGTGGTGCAGTTTTAATTTACAATTTTTAAATGATTGATTTATTTTTTATTTCATGTGCATTGGTGGTTTGCTTGCATACATGTCTGTGTGAAGGTCTTGGATCCTCTAGAAGTGAAGTGAGAGACAGTTTGTGAGCTGCCATGTGGGTGCTGGGAATTGAACCCGGGTCCTCTGAAAGAGCCGTCAGTGCTCTTAACCACTGAGCCATCTCTTAACCCCATTAACTTACAATTTTTACCATTGCTAATGTTGCACTCTACCACTCCCATCTACCATTAAGCGCTCCCCCATCCCCCACACTTCTCACCCCCCCCCATCACCCGGTTTTAACCATTTCTAAGATTACAATGGAGTGGCAGCAGATGTACTCACATTGTGGGGCAGACAACACCTGCATCAATCTTAAAGGTCTCCATCCCACACCAAAGCTCAGTACCCATGAAACAATGGCTTCTGATTCTCCCTCACCACAGCCTGCTGGCTGCTGCCCTACTTTGGTCTATATGAACTTGTCAATCAGTTTGAAGATGGTTTCCTAGGCAGCAACACATAACAATACTAGGTTTAACAATCACTTTAGAATACGTTAATGTGCTTGCTAGTTTGCCAAGCATCAGTATCACAGAAGAATGTCACTTTGTCATTTGTGCATCTAGTTCTACTGCATCATGGACTACAGCGTTATGAGTACAATTATAATTATACCCAGCAATTACTTTAAAGTTGAGAGAGCAGCTTCACGTTTAAATATCATTTTTATTTTTCACAGTTTCTTTACCTTTAAGTATCATTTTTATGTTTTACAACAGCAGGAGTTAAAAGAAAAAAAGCTTAATGAAGCAAGGGACTGAGAATCAGAGAGGGTAAGCAACTTGCCCAAGCTCAGAGAGGAGAATGGGTTGATTTCTAACTATTTACTGGCGGCTCCTATTTGAAAAGGAAATTTAAAGAGGGGACTCAAAAGGAACAATTTACCATCTCAAAAGAAAAGATACAAGCCTGGTTTTGGGACAGTATCTACTTTTGTGGGCAACAGTTAGGCCCACAAGACTGTCCCTGGGTTATATCAGTATCCATTAAACTAAAATGGCTCCTGGCAAAGTGTTTGGTAGGATGTTGTTAAGAAACAATTTTATGGGCTGGAAACATGGCTCAGAGGTTAAGAGCACTGACTGTTCTTCCAGAGGTCCTGAGTTCAATTCCCAGCAACCACATGGTGGCTCACAACCATCTATAATGATATCTGGTACTCTATTCTGTATACTGTATACATAATAAATAAATAAATCTTAAAAAAAAAAAGAAACAAGTTTGTGCAGATGCAGTGTGGACAGGAGAAAGTGAGGTAGAAGTGCCATGACGTAAAGAGAATTGTTGTGTGATGTTTTGATCGAATTCTGACAAAGTTTGCATTGAATCAGAGGGCTAAGCTACCATCAGCTGACCAGAGAAACCATCGAGGTTCTGGAGGACAGAGGATAGATAGACAGGAAGTAGTAAGGCGGGGCTTAGAGAGGATCTCAGCCGTTTTGGATGGAGGAACCGAAGAGGTGGAAGGTTGCTTGTCTTTTCTCTGAGCTTTTCTGAGCATTCGGGTCTTATCTCGATATCTGACTCCCAATTTTTTATTGGTAAAGAATAATTATATAGACATATCAGAGGATATTAAGATTCTTTCAATGGGTCACTAAAAATGTTTCAATGAAACCTCAGAATTTATTGCAGTTGAATGGGCAAAAGATCTTTCCTTTTGACTTTTAGTTGTTTATGTATATTCATATAAATACTTTTATAGCTTTGTCATTTGGGAAGTAGTTCCTGGCACGAAATGTTTTTTGTTTGTTTGTTTAACTGTGGATGCCAAGGAAGGCACTGATAACCACTGCCCTAGCTTACTTCACTCCTGGCCACAGCCTCCCTCAAATATAGAAATGCCCTGCGTATTCTGGGGCAACGTACTTTTGCCTCTACACCTTGTCGAACACTATAGGAAGAAGAGTATTACTGTGGCCCTGAAGTAAGGTGAGCCTGGGCTAGCTCATGTGCTAAGCTGATATCATGGGAGGGATGCTCCACCCATGGAGACTGAGGCTCCAGCCACTGTATTTCATCACTCTCCAGCATGTTCATTATTAAAACTCCGTGGGCTCCCTTCCTCTCTATGGAACAGAGGTCAGATTAGCTTACCTTTAGCTAAATATACTGGGGCAAGGAGTGTGCAAAGGTTGGCTCAACTGCCTCCATGTTTTTCTCAGGGGTTGGGGGAGGCACTTCATCCAACAGTAATAAAAAAAAGAGCCTCTTTTTAAAAATGTGTCCTCCATTTTAGGTTTGTTTGAACTTTGTCTAAGGTTAATATAGGTAAATACATTTTAAAGGTATTTTTACTTATTTGTACGTGGGTGGTGTATGTATGTGCACATGTCTGTGCTTGTCCATATGAGCAAAATTTAAGGACAGAAAAGGACATGGTCCTTTCAGGAATCACCAGCTAGAAACCAGCAATCCTGTGGTCTCCGTGACTACACTCCAGCATAGACTCTGGACACGTACTCAGCTTTGTATGTGAATACTGAGGATTCAAATTCAGGCTCATGCTTGTGCTGGAACCGTTCTTACCCATGGAGCCATCTCCCTGATCCCCCCTAAAGCCACTGAAAGACAGCAAACAGATTTTTCAGGTCTGAGGTGGGAGCACTTTTATCGTCCCACCCAGGTCAGTAAGCCTGTGTTCACGTGCCTCACATACCTTGATTCTTATCAGCAGTCAGCTGTAACGTCAGTGTGTGACAATGTATAGACAGCTTCTCAGCCACACTTACAGTCTGCCTGTAAATTACTGCCTGCACTTGGAATTCTTCAGGAGTTAAAAGCATGTGGTCATGGTGATCTTTTGCTGCCCGAGGAAACATGAATGCCTTGTTGTTGGCTGGGTTTCAATCCTGGTTTCAATGCAGAAGGAGGGGCGCTCCCAGATTTGAAAAAGTCACCTGGCAGAAGAGAGGGGAACCCTGACTTGGCTGGCAGGCAGGTATTGTTTTGTTTACTAGTCAACACTAGCAAACTGTTGAACCCGGACCTCCTGCATGCCAAGCTGTCAGCCCACTAAACTTCCTCCCTGACATGTTCTCAGATACACAAAATGCAATGATAGGAATTATTTCTTCGTGGCAGATCAGGAAAAAAGGGCTATATTTAAGGTGCAGCTCTATCCCCAGGACTGCCAAATAGGCTTTTTTTTTTTTTTTTTTTTTTAAGGAGGACTCTGCAGCATAGGCTCACTGTTCTGTCAACTGTAGCAGCAGGGCAGATACAATGTTCTGAGGGTCCTTTCAGTCTTACTAGGGACCTCCCCGAACTGTGCTTCTCAGTGTAAGATCTCAGTGCGCAGCGCTGGCAGCTATGCATAGGTGGGTCTGGGGAAGATGCCATTAGCTTTTACAGTGGACTGCAACTTCAGAGCAGACATCATATTCAGCAAACAAAAATATTCTTGTGCATTGAAGTTCCAAAGTAATGCTTTCAGAGATGATGTAAGCAAATTAGTTTTTGCTGGGGGAATTCGGCATGTTTGCTCATTTTCAGAAAAAAAAAAAAATCTCTCTCTAACTGTGAATTGGGGTATGAGAAGAATCTCTTGGTTTACCCCATTCCCCAGATCCCACCTTTATGGTATACAGAAATATATGTGACTTAATAGCTGGTTTCTTTTCATGGTTATTTTTTTTTAACTTTATTTATTTATTTATTTGCCTTGGTGTTTGCCTGGAACTAGAACTACAGACAGTTGTTAGCTGCCATGTGGGTGCTGAGAATCGAACCTGGGTCCTCTGGAAGAACAGACAGTGCTCTTAACCACTGAGCCATCTCTCCAGCCCCTCATGGTTATTTTTAAAAAGAACTTCAAACAAGATACTATTATTGCTCAGCTCTCTGGATATGGGAGAAAAAGCAGAAGGGAGCACACTGAAGGAGAAAGTAGGAAGAGGTTAAAGGAGAGGAATTATATTATCAAAACCAGCCACTGCTCCTCCCCCACGCCAACCCCAAGCCCAACTTATCTTAGCAGGCCGAGGGAAATTTAATCCTGGCCTCTGCTATATATTCAGTACATTCTGGCTGACATTTTAAAACCTGTTTGAAATCTGGTTGGCTTCCAAGCACCGCATGCAATACTAGAATGGAGAAATACACAGATTACTATCTCATTTTTCTTTCTCTCTGAAACACTGACAATGATTCTTTGTAAAATGTCTCAGGACACTGAAGGAAGTTATCAACAAACATTTTGCAGTAATCTATCAAGGGCTGATTATTGTAATTTATATAACGTGGCTATTCCATTTCATAGGCCTCATGTGTTGTATGATCAAAACACATGGAAGGCACCAGGGTCTCCCAGTGGCCAAACACAGGAGTGAGCAGGACTCAAGGGTTAGGTCTGAAAGTATTTTTAGTTCCTTTGGGGACAGAATGATGACCTCAGGTGACAGAAGCAGACTATCAGGATGTTCCAGTCATTCCCAGCTATTGCAAACATTACCTAGCAGAATAGAGGTTCCTATCTCTTTGGTTTCTCAAAAAGCTTTGTGAGAGCCCTGGCTCCAGTGAGGAGCCCATGTTGGCATTTCATACTATGCAGATAAGGCTGACATCTGGATTCATAGAGTACTCCTTGTCTTTATGATAGCCATTTAGTTGAAGTAAATTTGTTTGATGTAAACATGTACCTCATAGCCAAGGCCTGCCTCGTAGGCAGGTTTCTACTTTTTCCCCCAACTACAGCGTGCAACTAGACTGATTCCAAGACCTTGGTTCAAGTCCCAGACGGAGGGTAATTATTTGGCAGCTGGCATCAGAAAGCCTTTTTATAGTGATAAGTGACAGGTCTACCTAATTCTCAGACTCAACAACCCATGGCAACCTCAGATTGCTCCCTTGAGAGTCCTGAGTCTTCATGCAGGGGAGACACACATAGATCACGTGGGACTTTTGGTTCAGATTTTGCCAAAACCCACCTACTCTATCCAGAACAGCAGAGCATTTGCTTTCCTCTAGCTGTACACAGCAATGTCATGCTTACAAATAGCAGATAAGCACTGGGACACAGTTTTGCTCATTCTCCTCAGCGAAGATGATGATATTTTCTCTAGTGACATTGTACTTAAACACGTCATTTTAATTAAACTATTTGCCTTAAATAAAGTTATGTGGAGTAGCCAGGCGTGGTGGTGTGGAATAGAATATTTGTTGCATGTGTTTATGGTGAATTTGCTTAACTATGTAAAGATGGGTTGCATTGGTTTCACTTTGCCTGCCTAAGGCACCTGATTGATCTAATAAAAAGCTGAACAGCCAATAGGTAGGCAGAAGAGGGATATACAGGACTGGCAGGGTTGGGATTAAAGGCCTATGAAACCACAGCCAGTCAAAAAAATTCTTCCTAGAGATACTTTTGAATAATCATCACAGCTGAGAATTTTTGTTGATTACTAAGATAATTTAGAGGCTGAAGAGATGGCTCATAGGTTAAGGGCACTTGCTGCTCCTGTAGAGAACCTGGGTTTGGTTGCCAGCACTCATTGCATCTAACAACTGTTATAAATCCAGTCCCAGAGGACCCAGTATTTTCTTCAGGTACCAGGCACCATGCGTTGCACTTACAAATAGGTGAGGAAACAGTTACATACAGAAAAATTTAAATAATTTCTGGTAGTCGTTTTGTTCCTGCCATAGAAACACATCTGTTAACTGAAAAAGCCTTGTCTAGAAATATCAGGGCTGAAAGTTTCCATAGAAACAAAAAGCTCCGAAATGCACAGAGCTTCCTTTGCTCACTTAGCAGGACTGTCTTTCCTGCTTTCATTCTACAGGGCATTCGAGAGAAGCACTGTTAGTGGTTATGTATAAGATGAACATATAACGATGAGTTTCTTTATAATAATCGGAATGGCGTCAGACAGCCCACGCTTAATGTTGTCTTGGGATCCCAGAGAGGTGAGCGGCACAGGAATAGTATTTTAAAAACTGCGATGCCACCAAATAGTGGTGGTATATGCCTTTAATCCGAGCAGAGACAGGCTGAATTGTGAGTTCAAGGCCAGCCTGGTCTATAGAGCTAGTTCAGAAGAGCTAAGGCTGTTACATAGAGAAACCCTGGCTTGAAAGAACAACAAACAAAAACCTGGGCCACCGTGGCCAGGAAAGGTTTAGTAACTTGCCGCTCACAGTGGTGTCAGATACAAGCTCATACCTTCCTGCCCAATTCACTCTCAGGCTTATAACCTGTGCTTCAAAAACCAAATAAAAAAGATGCCTGTGTGCTTTAAGAGAGACCCAAACTCCCCTTTGCTGGTTCCTTTTCCAAAACAAAATGAAGTAGCTCACCAGGTAATGTACTGTCTCTACCTATACAGTGGGTCTCGAACAGCAGGAGGGAGTTCATGTGATATGCAAAGGACAGCTTTAGAGTATGGTAGCAGCTGCCCTGTCTGCTCCTTGGCTTGGAGAGTCTCCAAAGCTCTGTGGTTGGGCCACAGCCATTAAATGTTCCTTCCAGACCAGCCCTGTGGCTCCCAGCTGTATTTGCCATGTTCTTATTGTCTGATAGAGCAAAAGAGTGACCTGGGAAGAGCTGCCACGGGGTGAAGGGTTGGCACAGGTCCTTGAAGATACCCGAGGTGCAGACAGAAGCAGATGATGGGGGCGATTGGACTCAATTCTTGGAACTTGCTCCAGGGCAGAGAGCCAGGAAGCTTTTTCACAAAGTACCAGAACATGAAGTGCTAGTCTTGGTTCAGCACAGTAGTCGGTAAGGTGGGGAGGATCGCTATCCAGGCATTCACTCATTAACTTAACAAGTAGTTCTTGAACACCTAGGATTGATGATAGAGCAAGGAACAAGTCAAGGTTGTTACTGAGCACAGTTCATACTCTAGTGGGGATTAAAAAAAAAAAACATTAAGCAAAACAAAATAAAAGGTATACCAGCTGGTGACATGTGCCATGGAGAAAAGGAGAGTGTCTGAGACTGCGTTCATTAGTCTATTTTCCATTATTGCATTGAAATGCTGAGGGTTCAATAACTTGAAAAGGGCCTTGTTTTAACTCATATTTCAGAAGGGCACAGCGCTGGCACAGGTCATTTCTAGTGAGAACCTCATAGTAGCTCACACCAAAATGGCTGTGCGTGCGTGCGTGCATGCATGCGTGTGTGTGTGTGTGTGTGTGTGTGTGTGTGTGTGTGTGTGTGTGTGTGTGTAAGAGGTCACATGAGGCAGGGACTGATTGAAGTTTGCTGTTTCTATGGCTGTGTATATCTTGCTGGGATGAAACCCAAAGACTCTATGTATGCTAGGCTAGTATTCTTATCACTGAGCTCCACCCACTTACTCTTTTATAAGAACTATTTGTCATGAGATCTCCAAGTCCCGTGAGAATGGCACAGGTCCCTTCCCAGAGCAGCATCCCCCAATAACCAAACCAAGTCCCACCACCTGCCTGTCCCAGTCTTTAAGGGGACAAGGGCAAGCCAAGTCCAACCATAGCAAGGTGGGAGATAGGATCTTATCTATGCGGAGTTGTAGAATGAGTTTTTTGGTTTAATCCTTTATATGATATATTGCTAGTAAATATTTCAGCAATACTGAGTGCTGATGTAGTGTGAGCAATTGGTGAAACCATTTATATAGAAACTTGTTAGAAGGAGCCTTGGGGTGTTTGCAAGGCAGAAAAGCCTAAGTATAGGAGACCAGCAAGTAAAGGAATGCACGGTACCTTTAAGGGACACAGCTAGGACACTAATGGCCTTGAAGTGGCCCGAGGCAGAAATTAAAGAGATGTATGGGTTAGCACTAGGCTCAGGTGACATGGCCCACTGTGAGGTTTTAAGCAGGGAAGTGGTAGCTTCTGCCTGACCGCCATGTTGGAAAACACCTTGGGGCTCTATCATGCACTTTGATGGAAACCTATTGGAGGAAGATGTCCCTCGTGACTCAGTCACCGTGGTGTTTTTCATATTGGCTTGCATCTCATGATCAGATCCTTTAAAATGGGCAGTTTGAACTCATCACATCAGTGTTTTTTCCCATTCCCCAAAATGTTTTTTAATGGGTTTCACTTGTTCAAAAGAGAAAGCACAGTTCCTTTTCAGTCCCTGACTTAGCCCTTGCCCACCCCTGCTCCCACTGTGCTTTGTGTGTCTTCCTCTTTCCACCCAGTCCCTGGCACTGGACCAAGGCCTTTCAGGTCTTCCTAGAACACAGTGTCTCTCTGACTATAATTCTTCCTGGTAGGCTCTTCCTATGACCAGGTGTCCCGGCTGTGAATCTCCTTTGATGACTAGGCTCTGGGAATTGGCTGGCTCTACTCCATCAATCAACCGTGGTAGGTAAAGTGGAGTTATTGCCGAACCCACCATCTGTAGTTTTTTGTTCTGGAAAACACACTAGATTCCAATAATCCCAGAATTCTATTTAGTGTTCTTTAAAATTCTTTCAATGGATTTTGTAATGAGTATATATGGTATCAATAAATTATATGGTTTTAAATATGTTTTTATGTATATAATATATATGCATATACATAATATACTGGTGGTTTTTTCCTGGGGGGGGAGGCGCTAGGGATCGAACCCTGAACCTTGCAAATCCTAGGCAAGTACTCTACCAGTAAGCTGTGTCCCCAGCCTTTTATTACTTATTTTAAATTCTATTTGTTATCAGTGTGTGTACAACGATAGACACGTGCAAGGATGTCAGAGAACAACTTTTCAGAAGTCAGTTTTCTCCACCACAGGCTCTAGAGGCTGAGCTCAGGTTCTCAGACTGGTATATAATTTTACCTGTTGAGCAATCTCTCTGGCCCTATTTATTTATTTGTGAGACACGACCTTGCTACTTTGTAACCCAGGCTGGTCTTGAACTCACAATTCTCTTACCTCAGCCTCCCAAATGCTGGGGTCAAAGGCATACACCACCACACGTGGATGTTATAGTTCTAATACATCTTCTCATACCATTGCATCATGACAGATTATGTGAGCATGCTTATTAAATATAAGCTTGTTCCCCAAGAAGATGTGGAGGAGTATTAGAAGCATATTAGTAAGTGAAAGATATTAGTCTGAGGGCTAGTGAGATGGTTCAGTGGATAAGGGTGCTTGTAGCAAAGTCTCCTGACTGAGTTCAACCCCCAGAACTCACATAAGGGAAGGAGAGAGCCACTCCATCAAGTTTCCCTCTAACCTCTACATGCGCCACAGAAGAATGGTTCCTAGTGTGGCAGTGCTCACAGGTAGTGAACTTTGGAGAAATGGGGCCTAGTGGTAGTAGATTAGGACATTTTGGGGGATACCCTGAGAAGGATTTATGATATTTCTTAAGGGACCCTGAATTAATTCTTTCTTGTGCTCCAGCCTTGGTTTTCCTGCTCCCTATGTGATCTTTTCTTCTTACCATACATTGCTGTTATCACAATGTTATTGGCCACAAGGCTTTCATCAGAGCTGAACAGAAGTGGAAACCATGCTCTTGAACCTCCAGAACTGACAGCTAATTAACTATTTTACATATAACATATATATAAATATATGTATATATACATATATACACATACAAACACATATATATATATATATACACTCAGCCTCAGGTACTTAACTGTAGTAATGAAAAAATGATGAGCACAATATATTTTCAGAGTCTAGAGGTTTTGTGCATTCAAATGTCAAGGATGTTTAAGTCTTAGGTCTAAAGATAGAGGACATTTAAATTTGGATGTAGCCAAGAAAATGGGCATAGTGTTCTTTTCTGAAGAAAAGCAATTTATTTTTTACCAACCAAATTATGAAATTTTATTTCACTTCCTTTAAACAATTTGTTTTTTCATTCATTTTTTTCAGAGACAGGGCTCTCTGCCAACTTCTGGCTGTCCTGGAACTTATTCTATAGACCAGACTGTGCTCTAACTCAGAGATTTACCTGCCTCTGCTTCTAGAGTACTAGGATTGAAGTGTGCCAACACCTCCTGGTGAGTTTTTATTTTCAATTTGTGTGTGTGTGTGTGTGTGTGTGTGTGTGTGTGTGTGAGGAGAGAGAGAGAGAGAGAGAGAGAGAGAGAGAGAGAGTCACCCAATATGGATGCTGGGAAGAGAACCCAGGGTTCTCTGTAGGAACAGTCTCTGTACTCTTAACGAGAGCCATCTCTCCAGCCTTCCCCAATTTATTTCCTAAGAAATGGTCTGCCTGGAAATTACATAGGCAAACAGTTGTGGGTGATCACACAGACCCAGACAGAAAAATAAGACAGGAGATATTTTGATAACATAAAAAAACAGAAGAAAAAAAAAAAAAGACCGTGGGAATGTAATTTGAATTAAATTGATAAATACATCCCTGCAAGTTAGCCTTTAGTACCTGAGAGAAAGCAACAGGAGAGATAGAAAAAAGTAGAAAGTGGGAAGGAAATCCCCAAAGACTCCATATAAGAAGTATGTTGAACATTGAAATGGTGAAGGATTCGGGTCTGTCTGTACGAATGCAGTCTCTCTTCACTCCTACTAACAAATAAGCAGTGATAATGTAAGGAGTATTGCTTTTTACTGGGTGTGGTGGTGCAGGCCTGTGATCCCAGCACTTGTGTGTGTGTGTGTGTGTGTGTGTGTGTGTGTGTGTGTATGTAGGGCGTGAGAGTTAAAAAGGATAGAGAGTTCAAAGCCCGTCTGAGCCACACAGTGAGACCTTACTTCTTACATAAATAATCATCTGGAAAGACTATTGGTTTGAAGCAAGCCATTTAATGAGTACCGGGGTTCCCTCATACCTTGGCTTGGCCTTAGAACTGCCTTTTGCCACTTTCTATATGACAAAACTGGGCTCCGGGGAATGCAATGCTGTATTTTGTGAGTCATAGTTATAGGAATTGAAGTCTGAGCCTAATCCACTCAAGAACTACATTCTTTTTTTTTTTAAATCTATTTATCTATCATCATCTATTACTAAATAAAAGACACATTTGTGTTGAAATTTCTTTAAAAAGATACAGCATTAAGGATATCTTAAAAGGAGTAAACACAGCTTCAAATTTAACAATGGTTGTAGTTAGTTTGTTCCTATGTAGGCATATTAAATAATGAAAATAACTGCTTTCTGTGTCTCTTTTCTCTAAAATACATGGAACACCTACATGTAGGCTCAGCTACAGATGAAGAAAGCACACTAAGTCACAGCTAATGCCCAAGGATGCACTATGGCCACCACAAATTCCTGCTAAGCAATGCTTCTACAGTCAAACCAGAAGTTTTGTTTTGTTTTTTTTTTTGTCTGTTTTGTTTTGTGTGTGTATGTTTTAAATCACTTTATTTACTCATCATCTTTCAATGAAATTAGAATGCTTTTACTTAAAGTCCACTAATGAGTGAGTACATCCCCTGCTTATCCTTCTGGGTTTGTGAGACCTCACTCAGGAGGATATTCTCCATATCCATTCATTTGCTTTCGAATTTTAGGATATCATTTTTTCTTACTGCTGAGTAGTATTCCATTGTGTAGATGTACCATAGTTTGTTAATCCATTCTTCAGCTGAGGGGCATCTAGGTTGTTTCCAGGTTCTTGCTATTACAAATAATGCTGCTATGAACATAGTTGAGCTAATGCCTTTGGAGTGTGACTGTGCAAATTTAGGGTATTGCTGGGCCATTGGGGAGATTGATTCCCAGTTTTCTGAAAAATCACCATACTACATTCCAGAGTGGCTGAACCATCTTACACTCCCACCAACAACACAGGAGTGTTCCCCTTGCTCTGAATCCTCTCCAACATAGGCTACTATCATCTGTGTTTTTGATCTTAGCCAATCTGACAGGTGTAAGGTGGTATCTAAAAGTTGTTTTGATTTGCATTTCTCTGATGGCTAAAGATGTTGAGCATTTTTTCAAGTGCCTTTCAGTCATTTGTAATTCTTCTGCTGAGAATTCTCTTTTTAGTTCTGAACCCCATTTTTTAATTGGGTTATTTATGGTTATGGTTTCTTGAGTTCTCTATATATTTTAGAGATCAGTCTTCTGACACTTGGTAAAAATCTTTTCCCATTTTGTAGCCTATTGTTTTGTATTATTGACTGTGTCCTTGGCCTTACAGAAGCTTCTCAGTTTCAGGAGGTCCCACTTAGTGATTGTTGTTCTTAGTGCCTGTGCTTCTGTTGTTATATTTAGGAAGTGGTCACCTGTGCAAATGTGTTGGAGGGTATTTCCCACTTTCTTTTCTATCAGGTTCAGTGTGACTGGTTTTATGTTGAAGTCTTTGATCCACTTGGATTTGAGCTTTGTGCAAGGATTGGATCTATTTGCATTTGTCTACACACTACCATACAGTTATGCCAACACAATTTGTTAAAGATACTATCTTTTTTCCATTGAATATTTTTGACCTTTTCTCAAAAATCAGGTGTTCATAGGTGTGTAGGTGAATATCGGGGTCTTTAATTCCATTCCATTGATCCACAAGTCTGTTTTTATGACAGTACCAGGCTGTTTATATTACTGAAGCTCTTTAGTATAACTTGAAGTCGGGGATGGTGATGCCTCCTGAAGTTCTTTCATTGAGCAAAATTGTTTTGGCAATACTGGCTTTCCTGTTATTCCAAATGAAGTTGAGTATTGTTCTTTCAAGGTCTGTAAAATATTGTGTTGGGATTTTGTTGGGCAGTGCATTGAATCTGTAGATTGCCTTTGTTAGAATTGCCCTAACCCTAACCCTAACCCTAACCCTAACCTTAACCCTAACCCTAACCCTAAGACCAACAATCAATAAGTGGGATCTCCTGAAGCTGGGAAGCTTCTGCAAAGCCAAGGACACTGTCAATAGGACAAAACGCCAGCCTACAGAATGGGAAAAGATTTTCACCAACCCTACACGTGACAGAGGACTGATCTCTAAGGTATATAAAGAGCTCAAGAATTTAGAGCCCAAAACCTTGAATAACCCTATCAAAAAATGGGGTTCAGATCTAAAAAGGGAATTCTCAGCAGAGGAACTACGAATGGCTGAAAGGCACTTGAAAAAGTGCTCTTCATCTTTAGCCATCAGAGAAATGCAAATCAAAACAACTTTGAGATACCACCTAACACCTGTTAGATTGGCTAAGATAAAAGGTACAGATGACA
>PVIH01025197.1:0-21132 GCA_004025045.1 Sigmodon hispidus
CTTTTTCTCTTCAGCATCAATACACATGTTTTCTTACACAGAGCATTAGGAGAGATGTTGAGTCCTCTACTTGTTTAAACACTTGTGTTTTTCTCTTCAGCGTCAATACACATGTTTACTTACACAGAGCATAAAGAGAGATGTTGTTTCCTCTCCTCGTTTGAACACATGTGTTTTTGTCTGCAGCGACAATACACACGTTTTCTTACTCAGAGCATTATAGATGTTGTGCCCTCTCCTTGTTTAAACACAGCCATTTTTATCTTCAGGGCCCATACACATGTTTTCTTACACAGAGCATTAAGAGAGTTGTTGCTTCCCCTTCTTAATCAAACACATGTGTTTTACTTCTAAACTTCAATATTCATGTTTTCTTACACAGAGCATTAAGAGAGATGTTGCTTTCTGTCCTCATTTGAACACATATGTTTATTTCTTCACCGTCCATACATACACTTTCTTACACAGAGCATTAAGAGAGATGTTGCTTCCTTGCTTTGCCTCAACACATGTGTTTTTCTCTTCTGCATCTATACACACATTTTCTTACACAGAGCATTAAGAAACATGTTACTTACTGTACTCTCCACTTTGATGCGCCATGCCCACTTTTATTGACCACGGCCACTACATGCCATGGACAAATTGACAGACCAAGCTCACACCAGGCCATCAATACTTTAATAAAACAAGCCAACTTTCAGCACTACCAGTTTAACCATGCCCACCCAATACCACACCCTCTTTGACCAGCCACACCAACTTTGATTGGCTATGACCACTTTGACTGACCATGCCCACACAATACCATGCCCATTTTGACTGACCACACCAACTTTGACTATCCACGAACACTTTGACTGAACACGCCCTCACTATACCACACACATTTTGATCTACCATGCACAAGTGATCGAACATCCACAATTTGACTGGCCACAGATACTATGAATGACCAAGACCACAACTGGCCACACCCACTTTGATTGATCACGCCCACACAAGGCCAAAACCACTTTAATTGACCAAGCCCATTTTGACTGGGCATGCACACTTTGACTCATCATGGCTATAGCAGGCCACAGCCACTTTGTCTGACTATGCCCACACCAAGCCATGCTTACTTTGACTGCTCACGGCCACTGTGAGTGGACATGGACAAATTGACTGACCATGGCCTGAAGATCCTATGCCCACAGTGACTGAATATGCTCACACGAGGCCACGAATACTTTAATTAAACACACCACTATGACTGGTCACACACACTTTTCATATCCATGCCCACTTTGACAGACAACACCCACGTTGACACACGACACCCACACCAAACCACGACATCTTTGACTGAACACACCCATTGACCAGGCCCACAATAGCTGACCACACCCACTTCTGGCCTCATTTGAACACATGTGCTTTTCACTTCAGTGGGAAAACACACGTTTTCTTCCACAGAGCAGTAGTAGAGATGTTGCTTCCTCTATTGTTTGAACAGGTGTGTTTTTTTCTTCAATGTCAATAGTCACGTTTTGCTTCCCAGAGCATTAAGGGAGATGGTGCTTCCTCTCCTCCTTTGAACATATGTGGTTTTCTCTTCATCATTAATACACAACTTTTCTTACACAGAGCATAAAAAGGTATGTTGTTTCCTTTCTTAGTTTGAACACATATATTTTATTTTCAATGTCAATACACATGTTTTCTTACACAGAGCAATAAGGGAGATATTGCTTTCTCTCCTTGAGTGAACTCATGAATTTTTCTCTTCAGCATCAGTAAAAACATTTTCTTACACACAGCATTAAGGGAGATGATGCTTCCTCTCCTCCTTTGAACACATGTGCTTTTGTCTTCAGCGTCTATACACACATTTTCTTACAAAGAGCATTAAGAGAGATGTTGCTTCCTTTCCTTCTTTAAACACATGTGAATTTGTCTTCAGTGTCCATACACATGTTTTCTTACACAGTGCATTAAGAGAGATGTTGCTTTCTTTCCTCATTTTATCACAAATGATTTTTTCTTCAGTGTCCATGCACACACTTTCTTACACAGAGCATTAAGAGAGGTGTTGCTTCCTTGCATTGTTTGAATACATGTGTTTTTCTCTTCTGCATATATGCACACATTTTCTTACACAGAGCATTAATAAACATGTTACTTCCTATACTTTCCACTTTGACAGGCCACATCCACTTTGATTGGCCACAGCCACTTTAAATGTCCATGACCAAACCAGGTCATGGCAACTTTGTCTGAATATGCCCAAACCAATCCATGCTTAGTTAAACTGAATAAGGCCACTTTGACTGGCCACGGACACTTTGACTGACCACGGCCACAACATGCCACTCACACATTGATGGACCATGCTCACCCCAGGCCATGAATACTTTAATTAAACAAGCCCAATTTGGCCACATCCACTTTGACTGACCATGCACACACAACACCATGTCCACTTTGACGGACCATGCCCACACAATACCACACACACTTTGACCACTCGGAAGTGATTGAACATGCACACTTTGACTGGCCACAGACACTGTGAAAGACCACTACCACAACAGGCCACACCCACTTTGATTGATCACACTCACAGCTGGCCAAAACCACTTTAATTGACCAAGCCCATTTTGACTGGCCATGGACACTTTGACTGAGTAAGGCTATAGCAGTCCACAGCCACTTTGTCTGACCATGCTCACACCAAGCCACACTCACTATGACTGCACATGGCCTCTTTGACTGGACATGGACACATTGACTGACCATGGCCACAACATGCCATGCCCATATTGACAGAATGTGCTCATACTAGGCCACGAATACTTTAATTAAATAACCCCACTATGACTGGTCAAGTCCACTTTAACTGGCCACACACACTTTTCATGTCCACAACCACAATACATATGTTTTCTTACAGAGAGCAATAAGAGAGGTGTTGAGTCTTCTGCTTGTTTAAACACATGTGTTTTTCTCTTCAGCATCAATACACACATTTTCTTACACAGAGCATTAAGAGAGATGTTTCCTCTCCTTGTTTGAACACATGTATTTTTGTCTTCAGCGTCTATACACATGTTTTCTTACATAGAGAAAAGAGAGATGACCCTTCCATTCCTCGTTTGAACACATTTGTGTTTCTCATCAGCATCCATAAACAGGTTTTCTTACACAGAGCATTGAGATGTTTCTTCCTTTCCTTGTTTGAACACATGTGTTTTTGTCTACAGCATCCACACACATATTTTAATACATAGAGCATTAAGAGAGGTGTTGTTTCCTCTCCTTAATCTAACACATGTGTTTTTCTCCTGAACATCAATACACATGGTTTCTTACACAGAGCTTTAAGAGAGATATTGCTTTCTCTCCTTGTTTTAACACATATGTTTTTTTCCTTCAACGTCCATACACACACTTTCGTACACAGTGCATTAAGAGAGATGTTGCTTCTTTGCATCGTTTGAACACATGATTTTTTCTCTTCTGCATCGATACACACATTTTCTTACACAGAGCATTAAGAAACATGTTACTTCCTATACTCTCCACTTGGATAGGCCAGGCACACTTTGATTGGCCACCCTTACATTGACTTACCAGGGCCACACCAAGCCACACACATTTTGAGTGACCACAGCCACTTTGACTGACTGTGGCCACACTGGATCACAGCCACTTTGACCATGCCCACACCAAACCACACTTACTTTGACTGAATAAGGCCACTT
Organism: Sigmodon hispidus; assembly: GCA_004025045.1. NCBI lineage: Eukaryota > Metazoa > Chordata > Mammalia > Rodentia > Cricetidae > Sigmodon > Sigmodon hispidus. Next base: position 3,747 of record PVIH01025197.1, read on the forward strand.
TGACTGACCCTGAACACATTGACTGACCATGGACACAACATGCTACACTCACATTGACTGACCATGCTTACATCAGGCCATGAATACTTTAAGTAAACAAGTCCACTTTAGCCACATCCAGTTTGACTATCTATGCCCACACAATATCATGCCCACTTTCACCCGCCTCACCAAATTTGATTGGCCACCACCACTTTGACTGACCACTCCCACACAATACCACATACACTTTGACAGACCATGCACAAGTGACCGAACACACACATTTTGACTTACCATAGACACTATGAATGACCATGACCACAACAGGCCACACCCACTTTGATTGATCATGCCCACACCACGCCACAACCACTTTAATTCACCAAACCCATTTCCACTGGCCATGCACACTTTGACTGACAAGGGCTACAACAGGTCACAGCCACTTTGTCTGACCACGCCCACATCAAGCCACACTCACTTTGACTGCACACAGTCACATTGACTGGACATGGATATTTTGACTGACCATGTCCACAACATGACATGCCCACATTGACTGACCACACTGACACCAGGCTATGAATACTATAATTAAACAAGCCCACTATAACTGGCCACACCCAGTTTCACTGGCCACACACACTTTTCATGTCCATGATCCCTTTGACAGAGCACACCTACTTTGACTCACCACGCCCACACCAAGCCACTCCAACTTTGACTAAACACACCCACTTAGACTGCCCATGCCCACAACGGCTGACCACGACCTCCTCTGGCCTCATTTGACCACACGTGTTTTTCACTCAGCGTAAAAACACACGAATTCTTCCACAGAGCATTAATAGAGATGCTGCTTCCTCTATTGTTTGAATAAATATGTTTTTTCTTCAACGTCAATAGTCAAGTTTTGCTACCCAGAGCATTAAGGGAGATGGTGTTACCTCTCCTCCTTTGAAGACATGTTTTTTTCTCTTCAGAGTTAATACATAACTCTTCTTACACAGAGCATAAATAGAGATGTTGCTTCCTCTCCTCATTTGAACACATGCATTTTATGTTCAATGTCAATACATGTTTTCTTACATGGAGCAATAAGAGAGATGTTGATTTCTCTCCTCCTTTGAACACATGCATTTTTTTCTTCAGCATTAGTAAAACATTTTCTTACACACAGCATTAAGAGAGATGTTGCTTCCTCTACTCCTTTGAACACATGTGTTTTTCTCTTCAGTGTCAATTCTTACATTTTCTTACAAAGAGCATTAAGAGAGATGTTCAGTCCTCTACTTGGTTAAACACACGTGTTTTTCTTTTCAGCATCGATACACACGTTTTCTTACAAAGAGCATTTAGAGAGATGTTGGTTCCTCTCTTCATTTGAACACATGTGTTTTTGACTTTAGGGTCTATACACATGTTTTCTTACATAGAGAAAAGAGAGAAGTCCCTTCCACTCCTCATTTGAACACATTTGTTTTTGTCAGCGTCCATACACACACTTTCTTACACAGAGCATTAAGAGAGATGTTGAGCACTCTCCCTGTTTAAACACAGAAGTTTTTATCTTCAGTGCCCATACACATGTTTTATTACACAAAGCATTAAGAGTGGTGTTGCTTCCTCTCCTTAATCTAACACATGTGTTTTTCTCCTAAGCACCAATACACATGTTTTCTTACACAGAGCATTAAGAGAGAGGTTGCTTCCTTTCATAGTTTGAACACATGTGTTTTTTTCTATAGTGTCCATACACACATTTTCTTACACAAAGCATTAAGAGAGGTTTGCTTCCACTCCTTAATCTAACACATGCGTTTTTCTCCTAAACATCAATACACATGTTTTCTTACACAGAACATTAAGAGAGATATTGCTGTCTCTCCTCGTTTGAACACATTTTTTTTTTTGCTTCAACGTCCATACACACACTTTCTTACATAGAGCATTAAGAGAGGTGTTGCTTCTTTGCTTCCTTTGAACATATGAGTTTTTCTCTTCTGCATCAATACACACATTTTCTTACAGAGAGCATTAAGAAACATCTTACTTCCGATTCACTCCACTTGGACAGGCCACGCCCAATTTCATTGACCACCCCCACTTTGATTTACCACGGCCACACAAAGCCACACACATTTTGACTGTCCACCGCCACTTTGAATGATCACGGCCACACTGGATCATAGCCAATATGACCATGCCCACGGCAAGCCACGCTTACTTTGACTGAATAAGGCCACTTTGACTGGCCCTGAACACTTTGACTGGCCATGGACAAACATGCCACACAAACATTGACTGACCACGCTCACACCAGGCCATGAATACTTTAATGAAACCAGCCCACTTTTGCCACAAACAGTTTGACTGTCCATGTTCACACAAGCCACCCCCACTTTCACCTGTTACGCCAATTTTGATTGGCCAAGACCACTTTGACTGACCACTACCACACAATACCACACACACTTTGACCGACCATGTACAAGTGACCAAACATGCACATTTTGACTGGCCATGGACATTATGAACGAACACGACCTCAACAGGCCCAACCACTTTGATTGATCATGCCCACACCAAGCCAAAACCACTTTAATTCACTAAGCCCATTTCCACTGGCCAGACACACATGACTGACCATGGCTACAACAGGTCACAGCCACTTTGTCTGGCCATGCACACACCAAGCCACACTCACTTCGACTGCACATGGCCTCTTTGACTGAACATGGACACTTTGACTGACCATGGCCACAATATGCCATGCCCACATTGACTGACCACACTGACACCAGGCCATGAATACTTTAATTAAACAAGCCCACTATGACTAGCCACATCCAGTTTTACTGGCCACACACAGTTTTCATGTCCCCGACCACTTTGACAGAGCACACCCACTTTGACACACCACGCCCACACCAAGACACTCCAACTTTGACTGAACACACCCTCTTAGATTGATCATGCCCACAACGGCTGACCACATCCTCTTCGGGCCATATTTGAACACATGTGTTTTTCACTTCAGTGGGAAAACACACGTTATCTTCCACAGAGCATTAATAGAGATGTTGCTTCCTCTATCATTTGAACATATGTGTTGTTCCTTCAACATCAATAGTCACATTTTGCTACCCAGAGCATTGAGGGAGATGGTGTATCCTTTCCTACTTTGAACACATGTGATTTTCTCTTCAACATTAATACAAAACTCTTCTTACACAGAGCATAAAAAGAGATGTTGCTTCTTCTCCTCGTTTGAACACATGTATTTTATGTTCAGTGTCAATACATGTTTTCTTTCAGAGAGCAATAAGAGAGATGTTGCTTTCTCTCCTCCTTTGAACACATGCATTTTTCTCTTTATCATCAGTACAAACATTTTCTTACACACAGCATTAAGAGAGCTGTTGCTTCCTCTCCTCCTTTGAACACATGTGTTTTTCTCTTCAGCCTCAATACTCACATTAGCTTACAAAAAGCATTAAGAGAGATGTTGCCTCCATTCCTAGCTTGCACACATCTTTTTCTCTTCAGTGTCAATACACACATTTTCTTACACAGAGCATTAAGAGAGATGTTGAGTCCTCTACTTGTTTAAACACATATGTTTCTCTCTTCAGTGTCAATACACACGTTTTCTTACACAGAGCATTAAGAGAGATGTTGTTTCCTCTCCTCATTTGAACACAGTCAATGTGGGTGTGGTCAATCAAATAATGTGTGGCATGTTGTAGCTGTGGTCACAGTGGCCGTGGACAGTCACAGTGGGCAAGTTCATTCAAAGTGGGTGTCTCATGTTGTGGGCATATTCAGTCAACATTGGCATGGCCAGTTAAAGTGGGCACGGTCAGTCACTGTTCAGGTGGACAGTCAAATTAGGTGTGGTCAGTCACTGTGTGTATGAGCAGTCCATGTTTGCATGGCATGGTGTGGGCATGGACCACCAAAGTGGGCCTGGCCATTTAATAATTTTATGGTCCGTTCAACTGGGCGTTGTCTGTCAACATGGGCGTGGCCAGTCAAAGTGGGTTTGTTCAGTCACTTGTGTGTTGTCAGTCAAAGTGTGCATGGTATTGTGTGGGCATGGTCAGTCAAAGTGGTCATGGCCAGTCATTGTTGGCGTGGCCGGTCAAACTGGGTGTGCTATTGTGTGGATGTGGTCATTCATAGTGGCCGTGGACAGTCAAAGTGTGCAAGTTCAGTCAAAGTGGGCAAGGCCAGTCTAAACAGTTTTGGCCGGTCAAAGTGGGCATGGTATTGTGTGTGCATGGTCAGTCAAACTGGACTTGGCCTATGTGGGCTTGTTTAATTAAAGAATTTGTGGCCTGGTATGAGCATTGTCAGTCAATGTGTGAGTGGAATGTTGTGTCTGTGATCAAACAAAGTGTCTGTGGCCCTTCAAAGTGGCCTTATTCAGTCAAAGTAAGCTCGTCTTGTTGTGGGCATGGTCAGAAAATGTGGCTGTGATCCGGTGTGGCCATGGTCATTCAAAATGGCCATGGCTTGTCAAATTGGGCATGATTTGGTGTATATGTGGTCAGTATACATGGGTTTGTTCACTCAAACAAAGCATGGCATGTTTTGGCCGTGGTCACTGTGTCTGTGGCCAGTCAATTTGGGTGTGGTTTGGTGTGGGCATGGTCAGTCAAACTGGGTGTGGTCAATCAAAGAAGGCGTGGCATGTTGTGGCTATTGTCACAGTGGCTGTGGACAGTCAAAGTGGGTGTGGCTTGGTGTGGGCATGTTCAGTCAACAATTGCGTGGCCTGTTAAAGTGGGTGTGGTCAGTCACTGTTCACATGGACAGTCAAAGTATGCATGGTGAGACACTGTGGGCATGACCAGTCCATATTTGCATGGCTTGGTGTGGGCGTGGATAACCAAAGTGGGAGTGGCCAGACTAAGATTGTATGGTCAGTCAAACTGGGCAAGGTCTGTCAACATGGTTGGGACAGTCAAAGTGGGATTGTTCAGTCACTTGTGAGTGGTATGTCAAAGTGTGTGTGGTATTGTGTGGATGTGGTCAGTCTAAGTGTCCCTGACCAGTCAAAGTGGCCTTATTCAGGCAAAGTAATCATGGCTTGGTATGGGCATGGTCAAACAAAGTGAGCGTGATCCAGTGTGACTGTGGTCATTCAAAGTGGCCATGGCCAGTAAAAGTGGGCATGGAGTAATGTGAGTGTGATAAGTTAAAGTGGGTGTGGCCAATCAAAGTGGGTGTGGCCCATCAAAGAGGAGAGTATAGGAAAAAACATGTTTAATAATGCTCTGTGTAAGAAAATGTGTGTATCGATGCTGAAGATAAAAACACATGTGTTTAAACAGGGAGAGCGAGCAACATCTCTCTAAATGCTCTGTGTAAGAGAGCATGTATTGATGCAGGAAAGAAAAGCACATGTGTTCAAACAAAGCAAGGAAGCAACATCTCTCTTAATGTTCTATGTAAGAAAATGTGTGTATTCATGTTTAGGAGAAAAACACATGTTTTAGATGAAGGAGAGGAAGCAACACCTCTCTTAATGCTCTTTGTAAGAAAACATGGGTATGGACGCTGAAGATTAAAACACCTGTGTTTAAACAAGGAGAGGGCTCAATATCTCTAATGCTCTGTGTAAGAAAGCATGTGTATTGATGCTGAAGACAAAAATACATGTGTCAAACAAGGAAAGGAAGCAACACCTCTCTTAATGCTCTGTATAAGAAAACATGTGTATGGGCACTGAAGATAAAAACACCTGTGTTGGTCAGTCAGTCAGAAGTAGTCAGTCAGTCGTCAGTCAGAAATCAGTCAGAAAGAGTCAGAAGAAGATTGTTCAAGGTTCCTGAATAAACTGCAAAAAAGGAGAAGAAAAAAAAACACCTGTGTTTAAACAAGGAGAGGGCTCAACATCTCTCTTAATGCTCTGTGTAAGAAAACGTGTGTATGGATGTTGTACACAAAAACACATGTGTTTAAACAAGTAGTGGACTCAACATCTCTTTTAATACTCTGTGTAAGAAAACTTGTATTTTGACGCTGAATAGAAAAAGACATATGCAAACTTGGAGTGGAGGCAACATCTCTTATAATGCTCTTTGTAAACAAGCATGAGTACTGACACTGAAGAGAAAAACACATGAGTTCAATGGAAGAGAGGAAGCAACATCACTATTAATGCTTTGTGTGAGAAAATGTTTGTCCTGATGCTGAAGAGAAAAATGCATGTGTTCAAAGGAGGAGAGAAAGCAACATGTCTCTTATTGCTATGTGTAAGAAAACAAGTATTGACATTGAACATAAAATACATGTGTTCAAATGAGGAGAGGAAGCAACATCACTTTTTATGCTCTGTGCATGAAGAGTTGTATATTAACGCTGAAGAGAAAAACACATGTGTTCAAAGGAGGAGAGGAAACACCATTTCCCTCAATGCTCTGGGTAGCAAAACGTGACTATTGACATTGAAGAAAAAAACACATCTGTTCAAACAATAGAGGAAGCAACATCTCTATTAATGCTCTGTGGAAGAATACGTGTGTTTTCCCGCTTAAGTGAAAAAAAACATATGTTCTAATGAGGCCAGAAGAGGGCATGGACAGCCATTGTGGGCATGGTCAGTCTAAGTGGGTGTGTTCAGTCAATGTTGGCATGGCTTGGTGTGGGTGTGGTGCATCAAAGTGGGTGTGCTCTGTCAAAGTGGGCATGGATATGAATAGTATGTGTGGCCAGTCTAACTGGACATGGCCAATCATAGTGGGCTTATATAATTAAAATATTCGTGGCCTGGTTTGAGCGTATTTAGTCAATGTGGATATGCATGTTGTGGCCATGGTCAGTCAAAGTGTCCATGTCCAGTCACAGTGGCCGTGTGCAGTCAAAGTAAGAGTGGCTTGGTGTGGGCGTGGCCAGAGAAAGTTGCTATGATCCGGTGTGGTAATGGTCATTCAAAGTGGCCAAGGATAGTAAAAGTGGGCAAGTTAATTCAAAGTGGGCATGACTTGGTGTGGGCATGTTCAGTCAACATTGGCATGGCCAGTTAAAGTAGGCAGAGACAGTCACTGTTCACTTGGACAGTAAAAGTAGGCATGGTCACTCACTGTGGACATGACCAGTCAAAGTTGGTATGGCTTGGTGTGGGCATGGACCACAAAAGTGGGCCTGGTGAGTACAATTTTCATGGGCAGCCAAACTGGGTGTGAACTGTCAATATGGGTATGGCCAATGAAAGTGTGCGTTTTCGGTTACTTGTGTGTGGTTGGTCAAAATGAGCGTGGTATTGTGTGTGGTCAGTCAAAGTGTTCGTTGCCAATCAAAGTTGTCATGGCAGGTCAACGTGAGTATGCTATTGTGTGTGCATGGTCAGTCAAATTGGACGTGGACAAAGTGGGCTTGTTTAATTAAATAATCGAGGCCTGGTGTGAGTGTGGTGAGTCAATATGTATGTAGCCAGTAGTTCTGGCAGTGGTCAGACAAAATGTCCTTGGCCAGTCTAAGTGGTCTTATTTAGTCAAAGTAAGCGTGGCTTTGTGTGGCCATTGTCAGACAATGTGGCCATGACCCAGTGTGGCCGTGGTCATTCAAAGTGGCCATGGCCAGTCAAAGTGTGTGTGGCTTAGTATTGGCTTGGTAAGTCAAAGTGGGTGTTGTCAAACACAGTGGGCATGGCCCGTCAAACTGGAGAGAATAGGAAGTAACATGAGTCTTAATGCTCTGTGTAAGAAAATGTGTGTATCAATGCAGAAGAGAAAAACAAATGCGTTCAAATGAAGCAAGGAGGCAACATCTTCCTTAATGCTCTGTGTAAGAAAGCGTGTGTATGGATGCTGAAGAAAAAGGCATATGTGATCAAACGAGGACAGAAAGCAACATCTCTCTTAATGCTCTGTGTAAGAAAACATGTGTATTGATGTTTAGGAGAAAACCTCATATGTTAGATTAAGGAGAATAAGCAACACCTCTCTCAATTCTCTGTGTAAGAAAACATGAGTATGGGCACTAAAGATAAAAACACCTGTGTTTAAACAAGTAGATGGCTCGACATTTTTCTTAATGCACTGTGCAAGAAAAGTTGTGTATGGACGCTGAAGACAAGAACACATGTGTGCAAACAAGGAAAGGAAGCAAGATCTCTCTTAATGCTCTGTGTATAAAAGTGTGTGTAAAGATGCTGAAGAAAAGAATCCTATGTGATCAAACGAGGACTGAAAGAAGCATTTCTCTTAATGCTCTGTGTAAGAAAACATGTGTATTGACATTTAATAGAAAAACACATGTGTTAAATTAAGGAGAGGAAGCAACATCACTCTTAATGCTCGGCGTAAGAAAGCCTGTGTATGGGCACTGAAAATAAAAACACCTGTGTTTTTTAACAAGGAGAGGGCTCAACATCTCTCTTAGTGCTCTGTGTAAGAAAACATGTGTATGGATGCTGAGGACATAAACACATGTGCTCATACAAGGAAAGGAAGCAACATCTCTTTTAAAGCTCTGTGTAAGAAAACATGTGTATGGATGCTGACAAGAAAAACAAATGTGTTCAAATGAGGATAGAAGCAACATCTCTCTTAATGCTCTATGTAAGAAAACATGTACAGTCTCTGAAGACAAAAGCACATGTGTTCAAAAGAGGAGAGGAGGCAATATCTCTCTTAATGCTCTATGTAAGAAAATGAGTGTATTGACACTGAAGAGAAAAACGCATGTGTTTAAACAAGTAGAATTCTCAACATCTCTCTTAATGCTTTGTGGGCATGGTCAGTCTAAGTGGGGATGTACAGTCAAAGTTTGGGTGGCTTGGTGTGGGCATGGTGTGTCAAAGTGTGTGTGCTCTGTCAAAGTGGGCTTGGACATGAAAAGTGTGTGTGGCCAGTCAAACTGGGCGTGGACAGTCATAGTGGGCTTGTTTAATTAAAGGATTTGTGGCCTGGTGTGAGAGAATTCAGTCAATGTGGGAATGCCATGTTGTGGCCATGGTCAGTCAAAGTGTTCATGTCCAGTCACAATGGATGTGGTTCGGTGTGGCTGTGTTCAGTCAAAGTAGGTGGGGCCAGTCAAATTGTGTGTGGCTTGTTGTGAGGAAGTTAAGTCAAAGTGGGTGTGGCCAATCAAAGTGGGCATGGCCTGTTGTGGTCATGGTCAATCATAGTGGCCGTGGTCAGTCAAAATGGGAGTGGCTTGGTGTGGATGTGGTCAGTAAAAGTGGGTGTGGTCAATCAAAAATGTGTGGCATGTTGTGACCATGGTCACAGTGGCCGTGGACAGTCAAATTGTGTGAGTTCTGTCCAAATAAGCATGGCTTAGTGTGGGCATGGTCAGACAAAGTGGCCATGATCCGGTATGGCCGTGGTCATTCAAAGTGGCTGTGGCCAGTCAAACTGTGCATGCCTTTGTGGGGGCATGGTAAGTTAAAGTGGGTGTGGCCAATCAAATTGGGCATGCGACGTCAAAGTGGAAAGTATATCAAGTAACATGTTTCTTAATGCTCTGTGTAAGAAAATGTGTGCAACGACACTGAAGATAGTAACACATGTGTTTAAACAAGGAGAGAAAGCAACATCTCTCTAAATTCTCTGAGTAAGAAAGTGTGTGTATGGACGCTCTAGGAAAATACATATGTGATCAAATGAGGACCGAAAGCAACATCTCTCTTAATGCTCTGTGTAAGAAAACACGTGTATTGATGTTTAGGAGAAAAACACATGTGTTAGATTAAGGAGCAGAAGCAACACCTGTCTTAATGCTCTCTGTAGGAAAACATGTGTATGGGCACTGAAGATGAAAACACATGTGTTTAAACAAGAAGAGGGCTCAACATCTCTCTTAATACTCTGTGTAAGAAAATGTGTGTATGGATGCTGAAGACAAAAACACATGTGTTCAAACAAGGAAAGGAAGCATCATCTCTCTTACTGCTCTGTGTAAATAACCGTGTGTATTGATGATGAAGAGAAATAGACATGTGAAAACTAGGAGTGGAACAACATCTCTCTTAATGCTATTTGTAAGCAAACATGAGTTTATGCTGAAGAGAAAAACACATGTGGTCAAAGGAGGAGACAAAGCAACATCTCACTTAACGCTGTGTGTAAGATAATGTTTTTACTGATGGTGACACGAAAAATGCATGTGTTCAAATGAGGAGAGGAAGCAACATCTCTTTTTATGCTCTGTGTAAGAAAAGTTGTGTATTAACACTGATGAGAAAAGCACATGTGTTCAAAGGAGGAGAGCATCACCATCTCCCTTAATGCTCTGGGTAGCAAAACGTGACTATTGATATTGAAGAAAAAAACACAACTGTTTAAAGGATGGAGGATGCAACATCTCTATTAATGCTCTGTGATAGAAAACGTGTGTTTTCCCTCTGAAGTGAAAAACACATGTGTTCAAATGAGGCCAGAAGAGGGCGTGGTCAGTCATTGTGTGCATGGTCAGTCTAAGTGAGTGTGTTCAGTTAAAGTTGTTTTGGCTTTGTGGGCCTGGTGCTTCAAAGTTGGTGTGCTCTGTCAAATGGACTTGGCCAAAGTGGGCTTGTTTAATTAAAGTATTCAAGGCCTAGTGTGAGCATGGTCACTCAATGTGTGAATGGCTTGTTGTGGCCATGGTCAGTCAAAGTGACCGTGGCCAGTCAAAGTAGCCTTATTCTGTCAAAGTTAGCATGGCTTAGTATGGGCATGATCAGAAAAACTGACCGTGACCAGGTGGGACCATGGACATTCAAAGTGTCTGTGACTAAAGTGTGTGTGGCTTGGTGTGGTCATGTTAAGTCAAAGTTCTTGTGGCCAATCAAAGTGGGCATAGCCTGTCAAAGTGGAAAATATAGGAAGCAACATGTTTCTTAATGATCTGTTTAAGAAAATGTGTGTATGGATGCTGAAGAAAAAAACATATGTGTGCAAACGAGGAGAAAAGGAACATCTCTCTTAATGCTCTGTGTAAGAAAACATGTGTATGGGCGCTGAAGATCGAATTGCCTTTATTTAAACAAGGAGAGGGCTCAACATCTCTCTTAATGCTCTGTGAAAGAAAACGTGTGTATGGACACTGAAGACAGAAACACATGTGCTCAAACGAGGAGAGGAAACAACATCTCTCTTAATGCTCTCTGTAAGAAAATATTTGTATTGATGCAGAAGAGAAAAAACATGTGTTTAAACAAGTAGAGGACTCAACATCACTCTTTATGCTCTGAGTAAGAAAACGTGGGTATTGACGCTGAAGAATAAAGATGTGAGCAAACTAGGAGTGGAGGCAATATCTCTCTTAATGCTCTTTGTAAACAAATGTGAGTATTGACGCTGACTAGAAAAACACATGTGCTCAAAGGAGGAGAGGAAGCATCAACTCTCTTAATGCTGTGTGTAAGAAAATATTTTTACTGATGCTGAAGAGAAAAATGCATGAGTTCAATCAAGGAGAGAAAGCAACATCTCTCTTATTGCTCTGTGTGAGAAAACACATGTATTGACATTGAAAATAAAATACATGTGTTCAAACGAGGAAAGAAAACAGCATTCCTTTTTATGCTCTGTGTAAGAAATGATGTGAATTAACGCTGAAGAGGAAATCAACATGTGTTCAAGGAAGAGAAGAAGCACCATCTCCCTTAATGCTCTGGGTAGCAAAACTTGACTTTGTAGAAAAAAAACACATCTGTTCAAACAATAGAGGAAGCAACATCTCTATTAATGCTCTGTGGAAGAAAATGTGTGTTTTCTCAATGAAGTGAAAAACACATGTGTTTAAATGAGGCTAGAAGAAGGTGTGGTCAGCCATTGTGGGCATGGTCAGTCTGAGTGGGTGTGTTCAGTAAAAATTGTTGTGACTTGGTGTGGGCGTCATGCTTCAAAGAGGGTGTGCTCTGTCAAAGTGGGCATTGACATAAAAGTGTGTGTGGCCAGTCAAACTGGATGAGGCCAGTCATAGTGGGCTTCTTTAACAAAAGTATTTGTGGCCTGGTGTGAGCGTGGTCAGTCAATGTGGGCATGTCATGTTGTGGCCATGGTCAGTCAAACTTTCCATGTCCAGTCAAAGTGGCCATGTGCAGTCAAAATGAGTGTGGCTTGGTTTGGGCGTGGTCAGACAAAGTGGCTGTGACCTGTTGTATCCATGGTCAGTCAAAGTGTGGATGGCCAGTGGAAATGGGCTTGGTGAATTAAACTGGTTGTGGCCTGGAGTGGGCATAATCAATCAAAGTGGGTATGGCATGTTGTGTTTGTGGTCATTCACAGTGTCCATGGCCAGTCAAAATGGGCGTGTTTGGTCACTTGTGCATGGTCGGTCAATGTGTGTGTGGTACTGTGTGGGCGTGTTCAGTCAAAGTGGTTATGGCAAATCAAAGTTGGCATGGCCGGTGAAAGTGGGCATGGTATTGTGTGGATATGGACAGTCAAACTGGACATGGCCAAAGTGGGTTTGTTTAATTAAAGTATTTGTGGCCTGGTATAAGTGTTGTCAGTCAATGTGTGTGTTGCATGTTGTATCCGTGGCCAATCAAAGTGTCCGTGGCGAGTCAAAGTGGCCTTTTTCAGTGAAATTAAGCATGGCTTGGTGTGGGCATGGTCAAAGTGGATGTGATACAGTGTGACCGTGGTCATTGAAAGTGTCCGTGGCCAGTCAAAGTGTGTGTGGCTTGGTGTGGACATGGTAAGTCAAAGTGGGTGTGGCAAATCAAAGTAGGCGTGGCCTGTCAAAGTGGAGAGTATAGGAAGTAACATGTTTCTTAATGTTCTGTGTAAGAAAATGTGTGTATCAATGCAGAAGAGAAAAACTCATGTGTTCAAATGAAGCAAGGAAGCAACATATCTCTTAATGCTCTGTGTAAGAAAGTGTGTGTATGGATGTTGAGGGAAAAAACATATGTGTTCAAACGAGGAGAGAAAGCAATATTTCTCTTAATGCTCTGTGTAAGAAAACCTGTGTATTGATGTTTAGGAGAAAAACACATGTGTTAGATTAAGGAGAGGAAGCAACAGCTCTCTTAATGCTCTCTGTAAGAAAACATGTGTATGTACGCTGGTAAGAAAAACAAATGTGTTCAAACGAGGAGTGGAAGGGACATCTCTCTTTTCTGTATGTAAGAAACCATGTGTATAGACCTGAAGACAAAAACACATGTGTTCAAATGAGCAGAGGAAACATCTCTCTTAATGCTCTGTGTAAGAAAACGTGTGTATTGATGCTGAAGAGAAAAACACATGTGTTTAAACAAGTAGAGGACTCAACATCTCTCTTAATGCTCTCTGTAAGAAAACATGTTTATTGACACTGAAGAGAAAAAGACGTGTGCAAACTAGGAGTGGTGGCCACATCTCTCTTAATGCAGTTTGTAAGCAAATGTGAGTATTGACACTGAAGAGAAAAACACATATGTTCAAAGGAGTTGAGGAAGCAACATCTCTCTTTATGCAGTTTGTAAGCAAATGTGAGTATTGACACTGAAGAGAAAAACACATTGTTCAAAGAATTTGAGGATGCAACATTTCTCTTAATGCTCTGTGTAAGTAAACGTGTGTATTGATGCTGAAGAGAAAAACACATGTGTAAACAAGTAGAGGACTCAGCATCTCTCTTAATGCACTCTGTAAGAAAACGTGTGTATTGACACTGAACGGAAAAAGATGTGTGCAAACTAGTGAAAGGCCATTTTAAGAGAAACAAAGGAAACTTCCCCTCCCCACCAGCTCTGCTATTTGTAGAAAAATGTTGCATCCTTCTCCCTTGTCCTATAGCAGGAATTTAGTCCGCCGTCCTTACGTGCTTAAAATACCTGATGCCTAAGGTAACTCGGAATTCGTTTACTCACCCGGATTCCGAGAAAAACCCAAAAGACAACTGGCCTGACCAGATGACTTCAACCTGGAAGACACTGTTCCCTCGCCCTGGTAGAACTGCCCTAGAAAAGGCCTGCAATCCTTAGACTCAAGGTCACTAGCCTCATCTCCTGCTGGTGACCCACGAGCTCGTGCTTAATAAAGCTTCTATGTGACCCGATATCAGAGTGAAGCTCTCTGTTTTGGGGTGCCGACTCTAACATTTGGAGGTCCCACTGAGATAGGTAAGGACAGTGGTGAGTTGGCGGGGAAGCAGCTGTTTGGGTGGCCCGTGAGGACCCCCCGATGGTGGGGGACAGACTTGTCCAGAACCCACAGGCTGCAGTTCTGGAGGACGCTCTAGAGTGTGGGGACCCTGAGATAGGGACCCTGTCTGATTCCCTTCTGCCTAGGAGATTTTTCAGACAGCCCGGGCCAATAGACAATTTTTTTTTTGGTTTCATTTTCTTTACCAGTTTGCAGGCTTGTCTTGTCTGTATCTGTATTTTGTGTCGCGATTCTCATTCCCCTTTGTGTCTGGTTTGAAATGGGACAGTCTGTCTCTACTCCTTTGTCTCTAACCCTCTCTCACTGGTCAGAAGTGACAGACCACTCTTCAAATCTGACGGTCTGGGTGAAGAAAGGAAAGTGGCAGATTTTTGGCATTTGTATTTTGTACCTGCGCAGGACCAGTATTGTTGGGCCAGTAGGGGAGGCAGGTCGACATGCAGTGAGTCCGGGCCTCCCTGGTACCCTCCCTGGAAGTCTCCTCTAGTGTTGTGTGAGAGGAAAGTAGGAGTCTTGGAGTCTCCCCTTTCCTGGGGAATGGAGCCATTCTCAGCTGCTCCTGTCTGTGCCTCTGTAGCCACGTTGCCCACCGCACGGATTGTGTTTGCTTTGTGTTTGTCAATCATCTCACTGTTTTGTGTTCTGGAGTCTGTTTTCAACAGGGAGACTGGGACTGAGAAGCCCCGGTTCTTCCTGAGACACAGGGGGACCTGTTACTACTTGTGAGTATTCTCATAGCAGCCTTCTGAGAACTGTTCATTGCTCTCTTCATGGTTATCTATGCAAATGTTTTAGCCAGGCTACGCCTATTGATGAATATGTGAGTACTTGAAATCTGTGGCCACAGAATGTGTGTTTGGACTCATGTGCATGCATTTTTATAACTCAGATGTTACCTGCTCATTTAGTTTCATTTCTGGTCAGAAAGTTGTATTTCTCTTGTTGAGAAGTTTTATCTGTTTCTCAAGAAAGTTATTTATGCTATTCTGATGTTTCTAATTTTGTTAAAAGCATAAAGCTGAGACAGAATGGTTAAAATATTTTTGCTATCTCTATTCCCAATAGCAGTTGGTCACCACCCACAGCTGCCGTGACTGCACTTTTGGTCAAGAATCAGAGCTTAGCAGGAGTTCAAATGTTTTTGATATGACAGTGATAAAAATTATTAAATAAGGTTAATATCTGTTATAATTAAAATCTATGCATGAGAAAATTTAAAAGCATATGGTATGACTCCATTTTGGATTGCATTTTGGTCAGTCACTGACTGTAGTTGCTGAGACAAAGCGACTGCTGCTTTGATCATTCAGATCCAGTGGGTGTGTCATCTTTTACAGAGGTTGGTTACAAATTATTATAAAAGAAAAACAAAAACTCTACTGCTAGTTTCAGATGCTTCTTGTTGGTTGTGTGTTGCTACAGTGTATGCATACTGAAGAGAACCACAAAAAAAAGAGCTGTGAAAGTTTTTATGTTGTCCAGAGAATGATAGAGAAGGCAGAGGATTGGGATAATAAAGGGACAGGAAAAAGAATGTCTGAAGCAAATATGCCTAAGGAATTAGGGAGACTGACTGAATATATATATATATATATAATGCTGTACAATGTATATAGAATGTTATAGAAGGTCAGAGGTGATGTGGATTTTGTTTGCTGTGGTTCCTCATACCTGCCAATACTGAATTTAAAAAAAAAGAAACTATAAGATATTGTGTTAATTCGATTTGGTTTTTCTTCATTTTGGAATTAGCTTCTGATTCTTCACTGCAAAATGTTTATGACATATATATATATGGTTATATAGACATGTATGTGACTTAGAGTTAACTATTTGTGGATGAAAGCTAGCTTTAATCTGTATGTATGTATGTATGTAACTTGGATCCAACTGTGTATGTGTGAATATAACTATAATTGTTAAGATGCTGAAATTAGCTTATTTTTATTAGTCATCATGCACTATTGATATTTATGGGACAAAACTTTGGCAGATGACCTAATTTGAGCATACAGCCTCCATGCTGAGTGTACAAATAGATTCTATGTGCTAGAAATTGTTTTAATATCTGAAAACAAGTTTATAAGTATGTGATCAAGGTTGCAAAGACAGCTTATCTTGCCAGACATAGATCTTAAATCTAAGTTCAGCATATAGTTTTGAGAACAAACTTTTTTAAGATTTAGAGTGAAATACTTTTGCAGTGTAAGCTTACAACAAATGACTAGAAACAAAGTTTTTCTATTCAAATATTACCTGGGCAGCCCTCATATTTGAGAGATCTGCAGAATATGGCATTTAAAATATTTATTTCTCAGACAGAGACTTCCAGATCCTAACAGTAACCCAAGGTCTCCAAAGAAGATTGTGAGACACCAGGATCTTCGTCAGGATTGAAGCAGTGCTAACCTGGGCAAGATGCCATAGCACAATGCCTGCCTGCTGCCACGAACCCGGCCTTGATCTGAGGAAATTAGAGAATTGATTGAACCGTTTTGCCTAAACAAAGTAAGGTCAGTCTTCTCCCATATGTCCCTCTACTGTGGGGAAAAATCTCCCACCCTAAAGGCCTGGCTGCTGAGGATTGATGCTGTTTGGATACTTCCGCCTCCAGCTAGGTGGAGACCTGAGTATGGCTAACTGGGTATGGATTGGTCTCTGTTGTTTTTAGTAGATTCAGAAGCTGCTCATTCTGCACTTAGGTATAATTTATCCTTCTCAGATCTCTGTAAATATTGATGGCTGGGCTAGTTATAATTTTATCAGCTTGGTAGAATTAGACAATCAGATCCTTCTCCAAGGTTATAGCTAGTTTTCAAGCTCATTTTATAAAGCCTGATTGAAAATACTAAAATAACTAAAATTCTTATGTCTTTTTGCAATTTGTATGAGCTTAAGAGACTCATAGAATTTGGATCCAACTCACAGAGGCCTAAAAGATTCCAGATAAGTACAGCCTAAGTTTTTCCCACCTGTCTGTCCCTAAGGATGATACTTCTCTCTTCTGGTTTGGGGACTCCTGCCCTTCCCAAATTACTAAGACTGGGCCCAAGATTTAAATTCTAACCTTTTGTTCTCAGTTTTAACATATCTCAACAGATTTCCACTTGATTAGGAGCTCTGGACTTGCAGGAAGCCTGTGAACCAGTTTTATGGATTTGGGCTGTTTTCTGTCTCTCAGCTACTGGATCAGACAGCTACATGCTCCTGACAGAAGCCCTGGAGCTTAGTTCCTTCACTAGCTTTTCAACCTTTTGGGGCCCTAAGAACAATGCCCCAATGTCAGCTTGAATCAGTAAAGAGAATCTATT
>PVIH01025198.1:0-21139 GCA_004025045.1 Sigmodon hispidus
ATATAAATAAATAACTGTTTGGACCCATGCAGGGCACCGTAGAAGTGGGTGGAGAATCAGAGGCAGCCAGGTAGGAAGAAGGGGTGGAGTTTACTAGTCGCCATCTGTCCCCCGAAGAAGAAGCATGTAGGAATTCAGGTGAGCCACGGGCTGCAAGCCACATGGTGGGTAGATTCATGGAAATGGGTTGATTTAAGAAAAAAGAGCTAGCTAGTAATGTGCTTAAGATATGGGCCAAGCAGTGTAAAGTATATAAGCATGTGATTCATTTCTTTTGGGGGACAAAAGCTGCGGGCTCACGAACCAGGTTCCAAACCGGCGCCACACGTGCGCCAGGTCATAAATCTCCGGACCCAAACAGGCCGGGAAAAACTTACTACAACAAAAAAGAATAAAGGATAATGAGATAGAATGTGAAGATGCCATAAGCCATCACCTCGGATATTAACTTGAAAATTAATTTTAAAGTTTGTTTATTGAAAAATATTTTATTTAAAGGATGTCAGTCAGATCACACACACACACAAATACACACACCAGACATCATACACACACATACACACACACACACACACACCAGGTATCTCTCACACACACACATACACACACACTAGGCATCACAAGCACACCAGGTATCACACACACACACACACCAGGCACCACAAACACACACACCAGGTATCACACACACACACACACACATACTAAGCATCACAAACACACCAGGTATCTCACACACACACACACACACACACACACCAGGTATCACACATACACATACACACACACTAGGCACCACAAACACATCAGGTATCACACACACACACAAGGTATCACACACACACACACACACACACACACACACACCAGGCATCACATACACACTGTTGAATTTCAGTATTATCTCAAAAATGCACTGGCAGTTTCCTCTGTCTCTGAAGGAATTGTCTGAAGAAGTCCTAATTAACACATTATCCTCTGAAATCCGAGTTGAGAGGCTGAAAGGGCTCTCCATGCTGCCACCAGACAATCTGTACACATCTGAGAAATAAATCTCGGAGAAAAGCTTCAAGAATGCCATCACATCCAGAGTGCACCCACTGGGGAGCCAATTGCTGGATGTTATTAGATGATACGTCAGCAGCCAAGGAGATTTGAATGTGTAATTACTGAATTTGTATTCTTACTCTCTGCCAAAGTTCTACATGAAAAATACTTTTCCATATGATTTTTGCACCAGGGTCCATTGGCTTTTTTGGCATTCTAATGACTGTAAGACGGTACTTGTGAAGCATAGAGTCAAGGTGTCACCTGGCAAAGACAGAGAGATACACACATCTCTGTAACGCTCCAAAAACTGCAAAATCCAACAAAAGCTGTGTGAATAGGTATATAAATGAAGCACAGTGAAGCATATATCACAGTGCAGACTTACCTCATGGAGGAGTTTATCTTATGGAGAGGGCTTGCATTATGGAGGGGCTTTCATCACAAATGGGCTTATTTTCTGGAGCCTGACTCATGATGAGGGCTTATCTAATTGGGGAGGGGGGCTTACATTATGCAAGGGGCTTACTTCTTGACATCATCATTGTACTGAAGCAGGAGTTTTATTTCTTTGTTTTATCCAGGCATTTTTTTTTCTTGGATGGTTAGTTGGTAGGATGGCAATTTAGGGTAGTTTTTGTTCTTCTTGGTTTGCCTGTTGTGGGTTTTTGATAATTGGAATTTCAATTTTTACACCTTACATATATAAAAGAATACATCAATTCTTTCTTGTCTGAAAATTAGTTTATTTAAACTGGGACCTTCTGATCCTGTCAATGATCAGTCAACCCCATTCATCATTGGCACTTGCCCCACACTCCTATGACATGGAGTCATAGACAGGTCTTGAGGTTTCTGGAAGAAAAAGCCACTTCCTCTGACTGGACCCTAAAGCCCTGTGACAGCCCATGAGTGAATCAGTAACTTACCTAGTTCGCTGAAGTCAGCAGTTTTCCATCTCCATGCTTTTTTGTGGGAAGCTGACCCACGTATTCCATAGCCTTTTCCCTGGTGTTCTGCCACATGCACTGGGGGAACCTGAGAGAAGTGAGCCTGGATGCCCTCAGATGCATTTTTCTTTCCTCTTCCCCAATCCCTAACTAGCATACCTCCACTTAAGGTGTCAGACTGCACAGCAGTGGAGTCCAGAGAGACAAATGGAGCTTTTATTCTTTCAAACATCAATAATTCCTCTCTATGGAAAGTGGGGCACAAAGAATAGGTGGTTTGAAGGAAAGGGGAAGGAAAAGAATAAAGAACAAAAGCACACTCAATATCTCAATATATTATTCTGGCCATAAAAAAAAAAATCACTCTCCTCTGGGAAAGCCAGAGATGAATTAACTCAAGCTCATGACTTAAGAAATGGTTCTCAGATTTCTCCTTTAGTTGGTGCAAAGCAGAACGAGCAGGTAAAAAGTGTGAAAACAAAGCCCACTTTCTCATGAGAATAGAGATAGAATACACAACAAACATCCAGCCCATCCCTCATTCACACAGAAACATATTACAGTTGATACATACAGAACAGGCCTGAAGCCGGTCTTCAATTCCACAGCCAAGTGAACTGTTCACAATGTGTCAACAATTCTGCGCATGCTATTAATGGGACACTTGTCCCCTATAATAGCTCCCAAACTGACTACAGGTGGTAGGATGCTTATTATTTCACCTTACAGATGAAAACTTTTGAAGAAGAAGTAACAGAAACAGAGTCAGCACTTCCAAATTCAGAAATATCCCTCTCCTGAGTCCAAAAGAAATAAGATAAGGTGCATGATGTCATCTGTATAAATGAAATACATAAATTATGGAAAGGTCAAATCCCTAAGCGGTACGCAGAAGGGACAGGGATTCGTATCTATCCCAGAGGACAACAATATGATGGCATTAGCCAGAAGAGACTGAGGAAGAACAGCTAGACACGGTGGCGATGCCATGAGAACCAAAGAAAAAGGATGCTCAAATGAGGGGGGTGCAGGGGGAGAACTATGCAGGATCCAGGCAAAAAACACTGCAGTGTTTCCCTGGATTGATCAAGAACAAGTCATTCCTGGCTGCGCCAAACATTTCTAACAGAAACCAAACTGGAAGATTAAATTCCAAAGGAAAAGAGATATGTTGTCATAGACTACTCTTCCGATGAGTATACTTTCATTGCTTTTATAAATTCATCTCTTCTGTCCTGAAGAAAGATCAAAAGCATTTCATATGACCACAGTTTCAGCTATTGAAAAGAATAAGGGGTGTGAGTATATATATATATAGACAGAGAGAGATGGGGGGGAGAGAGATGTTGTACATATGAAAGGAAAAACAAAGCATGTACATATATATGTACATGTAGGGAAATGACTGAAAAGAAATATATGCTAAGATGTTGTTAAATGGGCATATAGCAATGAGTATATAGAGATACAGGGTAGATGGGTACTGGTGATTAATTCAAAACATGACATTGTGAAGCATTTTCATCTCCTAAATCATTTCTTTATATAACAAAAATTTCATAGTGAAAAATATTTTTATAATTAAAAATATCAAGTTTATTTTATATTTATGTGGACACAAAGATTTGCAAAGTGCAGTATCTAAAAAAGTGCTCTTAATTGTGACCAAAGTTCATATTGTTTTATAATGTATGATCTAGAAGGGCTCAAGCATGCAAACAGCTCCTGGAGAAGATGCTCCAATTTTCCCAGACAATAAGGGGTCATAATAAAATGTCCTACCAGGTAGTAGTGGCCACACCTCTAATCTCAGCACTTGCAAGGCAGAGGCAAGAGGATGTCTGAGGCCCAATCTACAGAGCAAGTTCCAGAACATCCAGGGCTACAAAGAGAAACCTTGTCTCAAAAAATAAATAATAAAATAATGATAAACAAATATAAAGCATTCCAAGAAGGGGAGATTTCCAAAGTCAGTAATGAACTGCAAACCACAACAAAAAAATATTCTTCAGTCAGATGTAGAATCAGACCTGAGAAGGATCACAGCTGGAGGACACCCTCAAAGGGAAATTTAAATTATCTTCCTTCTGTGACTGCCTCTATAGTGAGCATTTGATTCATTTGCTTTTTAAGTTCTGATAATTTGCCAATACATGGGCTCAGGGATAAAACACTTGCCTGGCATGTATGAATTTCTAAGTTCAATTTCCAGCACCACAAAAAATAAACAAATAGACAACTAGCAATTTCAGGACAATGTTTTCTAAGCAGTGCCAGACAGGATGGGGAACCTGTAAGGTTGTAAAATCAGCAAATCAAAAGCTATGAAACCATAGTACATCAAAATCAGTATCAGCCGTGTTTACACACCTGACATGCAAGTGAACAACAGCACACAGAAATTTCCCTCTCCTAGCTCCTAAGGCAACAAGAATTGACTTCCAGAGAGGGGGATTTCATTATTCTGCAGTATGAGTTCAACTATGAATCTTGTGCCTTTCATAAAGTTGGCGTTTCAGGTCTGGGTTCTACATCTGTGGATGAAAGACGGGGCATTGAATCTGTGACCTGGATCCCTAAGGGGAATGTAGCTTCTTTGAGTCGGTTCTGACTCATCGTCTTGTCACAGCCAGTGACCCGCTGAGCCAGAGAGGGAGAGGAACATTATCAATTAGCTCTGTGTCCTACAGTCCCCCTCCAATTCAGATCTATTTCTAGACATGCTTTTTTTTCTCTTCTAGAATGTATTGTCTGTCTCATTTTACAACCCCAAACAGAAATGTCTAGGGGTTTTATCAAGTCACAAATGTCTATAATTCACCACTCTTCACTTTTACCTTTCTCCTGTCTACCAAACAGCTAGCTGTACACTTTACGTTTTTCTATAATTCTGTTCTAACATTTATATTATTTCTTTGTATTCTCAAAAACAAACAACAAAGTCTTTTGGGTGTCATTCATTCAATTATTCACATACAACAAGGTTACTATGATTCACTCTGGGTGAAACTAAAATATAAATTTATTTGTAATTAGAGAAGACTTAGAGTTTAAAAGGTCTGTCCCCTTATTCTACATAAGCCTAGTCATACATTGTAACCTGATAGAGCACACTGAAAAATGGCCCAGCTAGGTCAGTAGCATGGGGGCGGAGGGGGGGGAGCCGTGTGTTTTAATTATTTGGAACTACTGTCTGTCCCATAGGAAACATTCTAAAGACTGTACTGTATTCATTTTACTTAGAGAATCTCATCTTTTATGCAGTAATGCTTAAAGGGGAATTGATGGGAAATGGGAAGAATTTCATCAGAAGTGTGAAAGGAACAAAAAAAAAAGAGACTATCTGGGGTAAATATGATCAAAGTATATTATGAAAATGTCACAACAAACCCCATGATTATGCATAATTATTCCACATTAATAAAAACCTTCAGCTCCGGTTGAGTTGACCTCATGGCCACAGTTACTGAGTAACAAGTGTCTTTTGCAAAGGAAGAAAACAAAAACCCCCGGAAGAACTGGCAACGTAATTCAGTGACTGAACACTTGCCTTGCAGAGTGAAGACCTCATGCTCAAGTTTCATCTATACAGAATAGTTTAAAAACAAAAGCACTCTTTCTTCAAGGATGACTGCGCACCTCTGGACTAATCACTCTGAAATTATGTTTGTTAAAATACGTTTGTTCAGTGAAATACGGTTCTTTCTTCTATTGTTCATTTCTTCCTTAAAATTGTCAGTCCATCTTCAATTTTCATAATCCCATGAATTTTACAGCATGTGAACTTTGCATGTATGTGTGCATGTGGTGTGCACCTGTGCTTGCATGTGACTTGTGCATTCGTGAGGAAAGGCCAAAGGTCAACCTTGGGTATCTTCTTTGTCATTCTTCACCCTAGATTTTTGAGTCAGGGTTCCTCACTAAACCTGGAACATATTCATCTAACTAACCTGGCCATCCAATGAGCTGCAATGGCATCTCCCCCCATCCTGCCTAGTGCTGAGATTACAGACCCACCTGGGATTCAAACTCAGATCCTCATGCTTCCAAAGTGGCCACTTTACCAACAAAGCCATCTCCTCAGCTCTAAATCACATGAATTGAAATAATTACATATTAAAGAATATATGTGTAGCTCATAAAAGTTTGAGGAATTGAGGCAGGACTGCCACACAGTGAGCCTTGATAGTGGGTTTACTTACCCTGAACCCAGGAAAAACAAACTAAGAGTTACCCAGATAAGCAGGGACCCAGTGCTCTTTATAGATAGTTGGGAAGAATGATAAAGTTTGAGAGAGGTCCCAGTCCTCATTCTAGCCCTTCTGTAGGCTCCTCAGAAGTTGACTTCCAAAAGAGAGTGGAGACACCAAGTGAGATGCCCCAGGAACTCCCTCACATTGTGGAGTGGTCTGAGAACAACTCCCATGGGGCACTCAAACAGGCAGACCACACCTGCTGGGAGACGTTCAGGGAGGGCAACCATCAAAACAGGAGTCTGAAACTATAAAATTGAACAGTGTTGGCTATTGTTGATTTTCAGGGGTGGAAGGTCATAACATTTTGTTTACTTTTTTAACCTTAATAGGTTACAAAGAAAACTCATAAACTTTACACATGGTGAGCTTTGCCACAATTATACACTCTGGCCTCTGCTTTGGTTACAGTAAAACTCCCAGGATAATTGTACCTTAAAGAACTCTGCAATCCAGCCACCTAGCCTGTGGACTCACCATCCATCCCGACATCTGCTCTAAGTAGATCTACAGTCTTGTGTTTAAAATCTTGTCTGCATCTTATGTATGGAAGTATCCAAAACAAATCTAATCTGATCCCTGCCCTTTGCTTGATCAAGAACTCTTTGCTGGCTAAGCGGCAAGATAGAGGAGGCAATCATGATCCTCTCTCTCCTTCCTCTTCTCTTCTCTCTTCACTCTCTCTCATTTCCCCACAATCCTCTGTGCTCACATGTATTTGTGTTCCCTGAAACATACCACTTTCTTCCAGATCCCAGGTTAGTCTCTGGCTTGAGAGCCTCCATTGCACTGTGAACTAAATCCATAAATTTGTGTGTAGTAGGGTGGGTTGGCCTAAGTCACTACTGTTGACCTACCACATAACCCTGTTTTGAACATCAAACCAACACACCAGTCTTGAGTCAACAACCCAAAGGGATCAATATCTTACCAAAGAGATATTTCTCATCTATGTTCATTGCTGCTCTATTTATAACAGTCAGAAATTGGAAATAACCTAGATGTCTATCAACTGATGAGTGATAACAAAAATGTGGTACATTTACACAATGGAACATTATTCCACTGTTAGGAAAAATGAGATAAGCAATAGTGACACACACCTTTAATCCCAGCACTCAGGGGGCCAGAGGCAGGTGGATTTCTATGATTTTGAGGCCAGCAAGCTCCAGGAAAGCCAGGGCTATGCAGAGAAACCTGCTTCAAAAAAAAATACAGGAAAAATTAAATTATAAAGTTTTCAGGTAAATGAATGCAGTTAGAAACCATTATCCTGAAGGAGTAACCAGGACCAAAGACAAACATTACACAGATTCTCTTACATATGAAAGTTAACTTTTAAGCTTTAGATATATGTGTTTCATTCTGAATATCTATAAAACTTAGGTAGCAAGTAAGGAACCAGGGGAAGGGGGGAATTTTCCCAACAAAGGGAAGTGGGATATAATATGGCAAAGGGATGAAGAGGAAATTGGGAAGAATAAATGAGGAAAGATAAGAGGAGAGGGTAGAGGAGGCATATGGCGAGAGAATTAACAGATGAACTTCTGCTGTGGAAGTTTCCTAAAATATAAACATGTATAAAGACAATTTAAAGGAAGTTACCAGGTAATGGAGAGAATGCCCCAACTGGACACCATATGCTACCAAATAAATCTTCCAATACCAGAAGTGAGTTGTATCTTTTTGAGTTGTTGGCCAAAAGGCCTATAGACACCTCACCAAAACACACTACGGGCTATTACCAATGTTCTTGGTTATCCTCCATAATCTGACAACAATCTTATTGCTGTAGACACCACATACCACGTCATCAAACAAGGGGAAATCGAGCAATGTTCAAGTAGAGGCTCATCCCCTACTAACAAGCATTCCTGGTGCTAAAGGTACTATGTACACAGTTGAAAAAGAAAATTAATCATCTACCTCATACAGCTGAGAACACTGTGACCTACAATAGTAACTAACCTACCTATAATACATTCCCACTGGGACAATAAAGACACAAATGCTATAGGAGTAACCAAGGACTTTTTGGTTGGACTTAAGGCCACTCCATGAAATAGAACCTGTACTTGACACTGAGAGTAGACAAGCCATGGGCCCAAGGGGAAAGTCTGTTATTTTGATTCTACTAAATGAACATAGTAATAAAGTGACTCTTAATGACATATTGTTATGCCCATAATCAGTGTCTCACTCAACTCTCATCAGAGAAGTCTCTTCTTTCAGTGGATGGTAATGAACACAGGGACCCACAACTAGATAAAAATGCATAGAGAGAAAAAGACTTTGAAACACTCAGCTCTAAATGGGACATATTCATCAAATCCTCCCCTCAAGGCTCTATGTGATATATGTGATCGATGTGAAAGAGGAAGCAGAAAGATTGTAAGAGCCAGAAACTGCATTTCCCAGACGCAGCAGGAATGATACATATAAGTACCCACAGAGACAAGACCTGCATAGGTTCAAGTCACAAAAAAATCTCAGCCCAGAGAAGGGGAAATGAGCACAAAGGTCCATCCTGAGAAACTATCCAGTTATCTGTTTTCAACATCGGAGTGAAACAGGGTGTACCAGCCACGCTCCAGGACAGGCCTCATGCTCAGGAGTAGATGGACACCACCTTAAAGTGAACTCCATGTTTATTTTGGTTTTGTGCTCCTTTTTGGTTTGGGTTTAGTTTTTCTTTTTTAAGAGAGAAAAAGGCTATGAGGTTGGGCAGGTAGGAAAATGAGAAGGAGCTGAGAAGGAGAAACTATATGATCAAAATGTATTTATGAAAACTTCGTTAAATAAAACAATAAAAACTAAAAATTGCTGAATGGAAATTGCCAGCTGAAAATATGCATTGACTGCAGTGCACCTATTTCAAGGTGCACTCGACCACAAGAAGGTATAACAAGCTAATAACAGGGACTGAGCTTGAGTTTGGAACTCTCAGCCATTTTCCCTCTAATTTCTAGGTTCTTGAATATGAATATACTTATTATATAATTTTTTAATTATAGAAATTCACAACTCCACTCTGCCTCATTTTAAAGTCACTATTACCCTCCAGCGGTCTTTATTTAGGCATTCTATAAAAGGAAATAACCCACAAAGCCTCCGTTTGTTCACCCTGCATACCAAGACACAAATATTCTCCATGAACAGGATAATTAAAGAAAATATCTGTCATAAATGCATGCTCACTGGATCAAAACTCGCCTCTAAATGCACTCTCTCATTAAATCTAGAGAGGTTGTTTCTGCTATTTGTCCCACAGCCACAGTAAAATTCTAATGGATTCTGTAATTATTTCCTATTTTTCAAGGCACTTCCTAATTTGTACATTAGTGACACTGGAACACTTACGCTACTATTTTTGAGACAGCATTCCCAGCCCTCCCCCTCCACCACACCTTTAAAAAAAAAAAAAAAAAACTTATTTTACTCTCTTTTTTTTCCTCCTAATTTCTCCAAGCACAAAAGTTAGTCTGGCTCCCAGGGTTGTTAATGTTTAATTTGAAATATTTAGAGGGTTTTTTAACATTATGCAAACTCTCACCTAAACAGAAACTACTTCTGGATATAATGTGTTCGGCTGTCTCCCCATCAAGCATGCCTTTTTCCCATCGGTTTCCAGGTGTTGCTAAACCATGTGTCCTACCATTTGGCGTCTAGCATTTCCCACCTTTACAGTTAGTGACAGGGAAAACACTAAATCTAATAGGGACTAATGCACTAAGTCTGTTGCAGTTACGATTAGCGAAGATCCTTAGACCAGATAGATTATGAACAAAAACTTGTCAACTGGGAAGTCCTTGACCAGTGCCAAAGATTTGGTGCCTGCATTCTGGCTGCAAACTGTCCTTTAGAAACATGGCTACTCCCTGGGAACTCTTCCATAGGAACACTAATCCCAGTCATGAGGGCTCTGTCCAGGTGACATAATGGCTCCCAAAACCTTCAAACTACTTTAATGCACTCAACAATTCTGGCCTAGAAGAGCTTTGGGAATGGTAGTGGCTAATACATTCCTTCTAATATAATGTTTTCTATGTCTCCATTAAGATATATCTTCATCATAAATGAAATTTCTTTCCAATTCTTTTTTTTTCTTTCTTTCCAGCTCACCTTCTAGCCTAAGGCTGACTTTTTAAATAGGCCTTTTGATTGACATCTTTCTCATCAGACTACATTGTTATGTTGCAGCTTCCTGTGCTGATTGCTTTGGTATCTGCTGAACCGCCCTGTTCTACTGTTTTTCTGTCTGTTCCCAACTAATGCTATGAGATTGTCCTCTGAAATTCCAAAGAATTAGAATACTATATATAAGAATATAAGAATTAGATCTAACCAAAAGAGAAACTGGTTGCAGAATTAGAGTAAAGCAATAACAAAAATCTCAGATAGGGAGCAAAATAGCTCTTGAGACCAACTAGGAAAACAGCAAAGGAAATTTTTATCAAATTCTGAAAATTGACAAGACTCCCAGCTAGCAGAGACTGGAAAGGCAATATAGAGTAGGCTCTAGTGAGCTGGGAGAGAGGGGGATGGCTCTCTATATTATAGAGTAGGGACACAACAGGCAATGCCATGGCCTGTGTTAAGGCTGGAAGACAGAATCTAATGACTCTGTGGGCTTGGCAAGACCGTTTCCATGTAGATTTCTGAAAGTGTCCCTCGGCTCATTTCAGCTGATTATGTATGATAAGACAGCAGGAGACAGGGGTGAGCGGCTGCAACTGCCTGGCTTGCAAACAGAATTTAGGGGATACTTAGAGAAGCCAGGGCTTGCTGGATTGGATAATAAAATCGTTTCTCATTTCCAGTTTCCAAAGCCAGTAAAAGATTCTCAAGGCAGGAAATGGCCTCGGGATAAAGATGAGATCAAGCTACCCTGCCAGACCATTTGTTAATACCCTGAAAGACCCGAGGCAGCGACTAAAGGCTCTAGGCTATATTGAATGTTTTCCTTAGGTTGCCATCGCACTGTAGCCTGGCAGGGCTCTGCTAGAAAACGGGGCCCTTGTCTCAGAATTCTACCTGGAGCTTTTATTAAATGTAGTAGATAGATTGGAACCAGACTCCTGGTGAATTCCACAGAGGTTTTGTCAAAGCTGTCCTGATGAAGTGATGCCAGCTTAGATTAAAATGGACCGACACTGAAAACTGCAGAGAAGCCTCTACCTTTTCTGAGAGGGAGAAACTGGGTTACTTACAGCAACCATTCCTTAACGGAAATCGAAACCAGAAAGTAGAGCTAAGAACTATGGAGAATAGACAAGGCACTGCTTCTCACGCAATTGAACTCACACAAGACCCCAAAAGAATGCTCCCTGTGGGGTCCATGGTCATTCCACACCTTCCTTCTATGTTTACTGGACCGGTGATTAGTACACTTTTGCTTTGTAATAAACCCTCATCCCTGTTGGTAAAGGATGACTCCTTTTCTCTGGCAGCTTAGGAACTCAGCCACGCATGTGTTTTGAAGGCAGGAGGTTGGGCCGGTATTATTTGAAAAGATGATCACCAGGATTCCTCCCACTACATCAGGCCTGCATCCTTTGTAATATGTAACTTGGGAGGTAGAATCTATATTTCTGTTCTGGAATTTTGACTGATGTGTAACTTGGCAATGGCATTGTATGATATCTGGGTCACGGTGTCAGGAGGCCTTGTGGATTCTGTTCTCGCCCTTGTGGACTGTGAGGAAGTTCAAGCTTAGCCTCCTAGAGAACAAGTCCATAAGCAGCCATTCTTGCTTATTCCCTGGAAATCATCAGAGACAAATATGACCCCCAAAGAACCCAGCAGAAGGGTGTCCATACTGCTAAAACACTGAACTCTGAGAAAATAAAATGATTTTTTTAACCCCAACAAAGATTGAATGATTCTTCATGTACTAAGAGATAAAACAAAAACAAATGCAGAAACACTAAGGAAGAAGAGAGTTTAACTTTCCCAGTGAGAATGTTAATACTATTCATAGATAATGCTATCCTTGTAGCAAGTGTTTACTAACCTAAGTGGGTTTCAGCCTGGAAAGATTTCATTCTGAGTTACAAAATGAAGCAACAGGACAGGGAGGACCATATAAAATGGACATCCCTGAGGCTTGTGTGGAGAAAGATGCCTGTAGTTGCCACATTCAGGAGCCTGAGACCAATGCAAAGATAGCCCCGGCTCCATAGCAAGATTCTGTCTCAGAATAAGTAAAGTAAATGAACCAGACAGACCTCCCTGGAAAGCCGCCTCTATGCAAGCTGCATTGGTTCAACACCCGTAAGTTACTTTATTATGTTTTTTACTCTCTCTCACTCCTAGCTCTGGACCCACAAATTGTTTTCAAGTAATTCTGTACTGACACTGACTTCAATGTCAATGACAGTCAAGTAAATTGGACTGGGATGGAGCCTCCCTGCACAGCCTAGAGCGTCAGTAGGCTAGGCGACGGGGGCTCTGTTGTCAGCACGCAAGGGCGCTCGCGCTTACTCTCACTCATTCATCTACTTCCCAAAGAAAAGTTTCTTTTCAATTCCCTTCTGAAACTTTATTTTCTTTCCTAAGCACACAAAAGGGAAAGTATCTGCCATCTCTGTCAGACAAATACAAAACAAAACTTTAAAGTTCATGAAGCCAAAATGAAAAAAAAAAAATTATCTTGGTTTCTATACTGAGGTTTCAGACAATAAGACCTCAGAAGTGTCGGGAGAAGTACTGCTGGAGATAATTAACACCAGAAATAGTCTGTAAAGAATGCACAAGGAAAAACAACAGCCCCAAATGGGAGTTATACCTCTAAACCCAGGAAGGGACTAACACTGTTCTTTATAAGCAAAACTACTCCAACTATGCCTAAGAAGAGCTGATCAGGAACCGAGGACCGCAGGAGTCAGCTGTAACCACCTTGAAGCTGAACAGATAATGGATAGCACAGCATAGAGCAAGGTCTAAGCAGAGGCGAAGTAAACTGCCAACCCCAAGCAATTTTCTTCATCCTCCAAAGAGGGAGCTTTCCTTGGATTTTCTGAGAATGCGATCTCAGATAGAGTTGTTAGGGCTGCAGGCCCAGACCCAGGAGTATGACATGGCCCCACCCCAACATCCACCCTATCTATGATCTGCTGGAGCACATGAAGGAACCCTCAGACCCAAAGCTGCAGGATCTCCACAACACAGGACAACAGGATACCCAGGAAGAGTCCTAATGAAGACCCAGCATCAACAGTATAGTAGAAACCAGAGACTTTGAACCTGACCCGTGACTTTTTGCAATGAACACTTGAACATAAAGATACATAGACAAAGGGGTTTTCAATGGGACTCACTGTGTCACACTGCAGCTTCCATGATGAATTTTTTCCCTTTTTTTTAATTTTTTTCCCTTTTTCTCTTAAATTTTGTTTCACGGGGGTGGGGGATTGCAGGGACAGAGGGAGGGTGAGAAGTAACAGAGCAAATACATGAAATCAAGATACATGACGCAAAAGACATATAGAATTAAAACCAAAAACAGAGTGGGAGGCTGGGTGACAGAGAAGCAGTAAGACAAGGCAGAGCTCAGGACTGAGACACCAGGTGGGAAAGCTAAAGCTATGATTTCTCATTTCTCTTAAAGTTTTTGATAACTCTACCTTATGTATGCTTGGTCCGTTAAATTTAGAGGTCGAAGCTGAAATGCCTCAGAAAGAAGGGGAAGGGACTCATTCTAGTTCAGTTTCATGGTGTTGAGGGCTGGGTGCTGAAGCTTACTGCTGGTCACATGGCAGAATCAGATGGAAATATAAAGGGCCACTAGTAACAAGATGACTTGTAATCCGGGCCCAAATGACCCCATGACACCAGCCAGGTCCCACTGTGTAGGTGAGTTTTTCCTGTCCCAAGTTCCTGTTCCCAAATATCTGGCAGCCGCTTCCCAAATTACCATACAGGGGCTTATATTAATTATAAGCACTTGGTCAATAGCTCAGGCTTGTTACCAGCTAACTCTTAGACTTAAATTAACTCGGTTTTTCTTGTCTGTGTTTTGCCACCACACTACTTGGTGCCTTTTCTCAGTACAGCATGCCCATCTTGCTCTCTGTGTGTCTGCCAGGCCTCTCTGAACCCACCCTTCCCCCCCCCCATCATTCTCAGTTTGCCTGTCCCACCTAACTTTATCCTGCTCATCTATTGGCCAGTCAGCTTTATTAAACCAACCATAGAAACATATATTTACACAGTATATAGAAGAATTATTCCACAGTACTTTTGTCTAATTAAAAGTAAAATTATATACAACAAAAACAGCTATCAAGTAAGAATTACAGTTACAATATTCAGTCTATTTATACTCTGCAAAATTAGGGAAAATACTCTAAAGTTTTATACCTAATTTCCAGGAATTGCCCTATGATTCAATCTCTTGTATCAGTGAGTATTTCATATTAGCCTGTTAATAAATATTAATCTTTTTATATAATCAGTTGTTAGTGATTAATGCCTACCACCAATAACAACTTATAACCAATCCCCTTAAATGATAAGAAATATCCATAACCCACTTTTTGGAAATGTGGGTGTCACTCTCTAGGCTGCTTCCTGTTGTCTGTGGGGTTGTTATCTTTGGGGAATCTTGAAAAAAATTAAGATAATAATAAAGTCCCAGCTGAAGTAGTCTGTAAGTCTGGACCATCTTAGCCAGCAGCCTTGAAGCTGTTTTGGATGCACCTAGCCCATTCACTTTTATTGTTGTTTGGTTCCCTTGCTCTGAAAATATATAAACCTTTAAAGGTAACATATGCATCTGCATTAATACAAGTATAAACTGCATACTGTACATAAGTCAAAGATAATTTTTGTTATGGGTTTGAACAGGTAAAATATACATCATATGCCTTGTAGTTCTTTTAGGTTTATTTAATTTTTAATGTCTGTAGTCAGATTTTTATAGGAGGTCTTTCTCAATCAAACCTGATTTCCTTAACCCAGAATGAATCTATAATCGCTCATGTCTTGTAGAAATAAAAGCATAACCTCTCCCTCAAAGTAACATCTTTCAACTTAAATTTTGAAGTCAAGATATTTTTAAAATATATAGTCTGGATGAATCTAGCAGGTTTTTATAATCTAATGTTTCCAGCAGCCAAAAAAATGTAAAGACAACACAATAACATACAATATCAGACTCTCTGTATATTTTCCATCTTTATATAGCATTTTTTATATTTCTTTACTCTTTTTTAAAACTTTATTATTTTAAAACTATATTTTTAAATCTAAGACTATATACTCTTCCTTTTTTCTCTCCCAAGCTTTTGTACATTTTTAAACACACTATAACCCATCTAGAGGTGTGTGTTTTTCATGTGAATCTGTCTTTACTGCATATCTATACCTTTTTTGTCTGCATGAGCAAAACTCCAAAACCACCATGTAGTGAGCTAGCAGAGCTTACACTAGCCACACATGCCTTCAGGCAGTGGCTGGGGGAAGCCTCTCTGTCCTACAGCTCTGGTGAGAGACTTCAGGAACCCTTCATGCCACTTGGTTCAAGCCAGATTGAGACTGCTCTATCTCACTGAAAGATTTCAGGAGACTAGTCTCCACATAGCAGCAGGGATGAGAGACACAGGACTAAGAAGTCACTCTTGACTCCATTTTAGAACTTTTTTTTAAGCCTTCTCAAGTCTTATATGGAAATTCTTGCCAAATGTGTAGACACCACCAACCTCTCAAACACTCTACTACTTCCCTAAATGGTACCACTAGCTGAAGACCAAGTGTTCTAACACAGTTCACATTCAAACCAAAATATCTATATAGGATCAAAACCTTCCTTCAGACTTTCAGATCCAAGACTATCAGATTTGATTGGTGTCTTGAGTCCACAGACTGGATTCACACTCCATGAACCATGCTGAAGAGTCCATCAACACCTAAAAAGAAGACCCCAGAAGAACTAGAACTCAAGAAAGAACATCAACATGGAATTGGAGCAGAATCTGACATATGCAGCAGAGCAGAAACCCATTGACATTGAGCAATTGCCTACACAGTACTCAAGACAAATGAACATATTTCTCCAGCAAGCCCTGACAGAAACTTGGGACTAGTATATAGTAGAATCCAGAACAGCCATTGGGTCCTCTGACAGATAATTATTTTTTTTTCAAGTTTTCTTTGGCTTCCCTTCCCCTCCCACAAATACTATTGTCAGTTATTTATTTATTCAACAATTGCAGATTGAGCACTTTGTTCTTTGCCAGAAATTCTTATAAGTGCCAGGAATAGAACTAATAACTCACACACTCTAAGCTCTCAAAG
Organism: Sigmodon hispidus; assembly: GCA_004025045.1. Lineage (NCBI taxonomy): Eukaryota > Metazoa > Chordata > Mammalia > Rodentia > Cricetidae > Sigmodon > Sigmodon hispidus. The sequence continues at coordinate 16,547 of PVIH01025198.1, forward strand.
AACAAATGGTCCAGCAGGGAGAAAATCAGTAAAATTATCAGAATGCACCAGATAACTGCAAACGCTCTAAAAGTAATAGTAAACAGAGATTTGGGAGCTATAGGACTTCTTTGAACTATCTGCTCCAACAGGTCACTAGGAAACAAGACCTCATCTCTAAACTAAATAGCAAGGCATCGCCACTTATGGTAGTTCGAATAAAAATGATTCCCATAGGCTCATATATTGGAATACTTAGTCACCAGGAAATGACACTATTTAAATGAATTAGAAGGATTAAGAGGTGTGGCCTTGTTGGAAAAAGTATGTCACCAAGACTGGGTTTCAAAGTTTCAGAGTTCTCTCTCTCTCTCTCTCTTTCTCTCTCTCTCTCTCTCTCTCTCTCTCTCTCTCTCTCTCTGTGTGTGTGTGTGTGTGTGTGTATGTGTGTGTGAATTAGGATGTAGCTCTTAGCTACTGCTCCAAAACCCTTCCCCCTGCCACCTTGCTTTCTGCCATGATGATAACTGACTAAGCCTCTGGAACTATAAGCCAGCCCCCAATTAAATGCTTTCTCTTATGAGTTGCCTTTGTTGTGGTGTCTCTTCAAAGCAACAAAAATGTGACTAAGACACTTATCCACTAGCTGATGAGAGCAGCACTCCTGGCTGGGGGAGGGTCAAAGGCAGAGAGAGAAAAGTGGATCTCTTTGAGTTCAAGGCCAAACAGAGCCAGGCAGAGGTAGCACTCACCTTTAATCCCACACTTGGGATCCCATGCCTCTGTTCCAGTACTTGGGAAACACACAGCAAGCCTTTAATCCCAGCACTAGGAAAGTTGAACCAGGAAGTGAGATACCTAGGCAGAGCAATAAAGATAAGGTGGGAGGAACCAAGAGTTCAGTCCTTTAGCTGAGCCCTTCATGAGAATCAGTCTGAGGAATCATGGAGACAGGCCTGAGGAGCTGAGCATGGGAGAAGTGGCTGTGGCTTGCTCCTCTGTCTCTCTGATCGGTCAGCTTTCCCCACCTCCCACCCACCCCACCCCACCCCACCCCCGCATCTGACTCTAAGTTTTTATTATTAATACAAATTAGGATTCATGCAATAACTTCCTCCAGTACATACTCCATGCTCTCGAGTGCACACACACACACACACACACACACACACACACACACACACACACACACGACTGGACTCTGTTCTCGTAGCACCTCTTGTTTCTTTAGTACAACAGTGTCACACTCTTTTGAAGTCACTTTGCAGCTTGCTGCTCCTCTCTCTGTGTGGGAAGACCACATTGACAGTACCTAACAATATGTAGATAGACACCAGATACAACTGTGAATGTGTTCAAGGATGAAGCCATCACAACTGCCACATGTCCCTGCCTTGTTGAAACCCAGTTCTCTTCCACTGTAAAGCATCATCTCTCCAATAGGCAAAGACTGTTATGGAATAGTCTTCTACAGGACAGATCTATGTTCACACATTCTACCTTACACCCTCCATCCATTCACATCTGGCTAATCATTAAATTTCTGTTCTCCTAATCAAGCTATTTTATGTTGCTGGGAATAATAAAAGGGGGAATAATATTCAATCTACCTTCTTATTTTAAGAAAAACTCTCTAATTCTCTTAATCTATTTTTCACCTTTATAAACAGCAGCCAAGAAAATATCTTTCTACAGTTGTTTCTACCATCTAAATAGTATTTTTCCCTGGTGTCTCCTTTTGGATTTTCTTTCCTCTTCTTTTGATAAAGCCCAATCTTTCCTTTACTTTATTATCATGTTTAGTCTGATTTTTAAATCCCCAATCACTTCCCTTAGATAATCTTGCTTTTTTTATCATTCCACTCTGCTAGGAACTGCATAGACATTGACTTTACCCTTGGCACACTAAATTCAAACTCATTCACTCTGCAGTCCCCAGACCAAGTAATACCACATTCAAACAGAGCAGCAGAGTGCTCCCAGGTGGCTGCTGCAATAAACACCGCAATCAAGTCATTTCATTTTACTTTCCCGGTTTCCTAAGCTCATAACTCTCTTCTGCATATACGAGAGTCTAATAAACGAGGGAAATTTACAATGCCTACAGCACAGAAACTCAGAAATAAGAAAGGGTAACTAGCATGGAGCAATCAGAGCTTGCGCTGTCCAGAGATTTCTGTATTCTCACCTACCTCTTTCATTGTTCACAACAGTGTGCTGTGCATGCAAATGGCATCACTCTGCTAGCATTGTGTGTGTGTGTCTGTCTGTGCTCTCTCTCTCTCTGTCTCTCTCTGTCTCTGTCTCTCTCTCTCTCTCTCTCTCTCTCTCTCTCTCTCTCGGTTGACCGCACTTCATGGAGCCAGGAGTTTGGGAATTTCTATTTACAAATGGGAGATCTGAGAGGGTCTTTGAGAAAGTGATCTGAGATTTGCATGAAGAAGAGCAAGCTGTTCAAAGAAATAGAAGAGTTTCAGGCAGTGAAAAACAAATTCAATTCTTACCACAAGGACATTTGCTCAACTATGTTTATAGCAGCATTATTAGTAATAGCCAGAACCTTCACACAATGGAGTACTACTCAGCAGTTAAACAAAAAGACACCCTGAAATTTGCAGGCAAATGGAACTAGAAAGTATCATTCTGAGTGAGGTAACAGGCCCATAAAGATAAACATGGTATGTGCTCATTCATAAGTGGATTTTACACGTAAAGCAAAGGATAATCAGACTACAATCCACAACCCCTGAGCAGCTAGGTAAGAAAGAGAAACTTAAGAGAGACATCCTTGGATCCCCCTGGGAAGGAGAAATAGATAAGATCTTCCATTCAAGGTGGGGGACAAGGGGAGGTGGGAAGAGAACATTGTGGTGGAATGTTCTCTGTACGATGTAAATAAATAACTGTTTGGACCCATACAGGGCACTGTAGAAGTGGGTGGAGAATCAGAGGCAGCCAGGCAGGCAGGAAAGGGTGGAGTTACTCACTCTCGATTAGACCCCCAAGAAAAACGGACATGTAGAGGTACCGGCTAGGAAGCCACATGGTGAACAAATTAATAGAAATGGGTTAAATTAAGATAAAAGAGCTAGCTAAAAATGAACATAAGATATGGGCCAAACAATATTAAAATATATAAACGTGTTATTTCATTTATTTAAAAAACAAAAGCCACAGACACACAAACCAAGTTCCAAACCGCCAGCGCTACATGCGCACCAAGTCACAAACCTCCCAGACCCAAAACGGGCCGAAAAAACATACTACAACAGAACATGAAGAAATGGGATGGTTGAGTTGGGGGAGGGACAGAAAAGGAGTCATTATGGGGTTAGAGAGAAACCTGGTGCTAGGGAAATACCCAAGAACCCACAGATAAGACTCCAAGCAATAGTGGAGAGGGTGCCTGAACTGGCCTTCCTCTGTAATCAAATTGATGATCATCCCAATTGTCATTATAGAACCTTCATTCAGCAATCAATGGAAGCAGATTCGGAGATCCACTGCTAAGCACTGGGTAGAGTTCCTGGTACAGCTAAAGACAGGAAGGAGAGACTATATGAGCAAAGGGGTCAAGATCATGATGAGGAAACCCACAGAGACAGCTGACCCAAGCTAGTGGGAGCTCACTAAATCTGGACAGGCAGCTGGGGAACCTGCATGGGACTGAACCAGGGCCTCTGAATGTGGATGACAGTTGAATGCCGTGGGCAGTTTGTGGAGCCTCTGGCAGTGGGACCAGAATTTATTCCTATTGCATGAACTGGCTTATTGGAGCCCATTCTGTTCAGAGGAACATCTTGCTCAGCCTTGATAGTGGGGGGAAGGGTTTGGTCTTACCTCGACTGCTGGATATGCCAGACTGCATTGACTCCCCCTGGGAGTCCTTACCCTCTCTGAGGAATGGGTGGGGGGATGGGGTGGGGGAAGTTGGGGGAGGACTGGGAAGAGGGGAGGGAGGGGGAACAGTGGTGGGTATGTTTTTAAAACTTTCAAATAAAAAAGAAAGTTAAAAAAAAAAGAAAAGAAAAGAAATGCAGAGGCCTGGCCTAAGAGAAGAAAGAAACTTAGTGTTTAATAGACAGAAATAGAAGATTGCTTCAGAGGTTTTCAATAAAATTAGATTCATGTCAGTGGTTCTCTGGGTCTCTTCTTCATGCTCATAAGCTAGCCATGGTGATTTCAACTATGACTACATTCACTGCAAGAAAAATGGAGGGTCCAGTGACAGGAACATTTCATCATGAATGTGGCCCAATACAGTTTTGAGAAACACACCAGTAACATTCTATGAGATGATCATTGGCCCAAAGTACTTCATAAACAACCCCACCTGTTCATCCATCAGGGAAGGAACCTGAGAAAACGTCAGGGAACTTTCATGTCAGGGAACTTTCATGTCAGGGAACTTTCATGTCAGGGAACTTTCATGTCAGGGAACTTCCATGTCAGGGAACTTCCATGTCAGGGAACTTTCATGTCAGGGAACTTTCATGTCAGGGAACTTTCATGTCAGGGAACTTCCATGTCAGGGAACTTTCATGTCAGGGAACTCTCATGTCAGGGAACTTTCATGTCAGGGAACTCTCATGTCAGGGAACTTTCATGTCAGGG
>PVIH01025199.1:0-21138 GCA_004025045.1 Sigmodon hispidus
TGCAATATGGAGGTTTCTCAGAAAATTGAGAATCAATCTCCCCAAGGACCCAGCAATACCACTTCTGGGTGTATACCCTAAAGAGGCACATTCACACTCCAAAGGTATTAGCTCAACTATGTTCATAGCAGCGTTATTTGTAATAGCAAGAACCTGGAAACAACCTAGATGTCCCTCAACTGAAGAATGGATTAACAAAGTGTGGTACATCTACACAATGGAATACTACTCAGCAGTAAGAAAAAATGATATCCTAAAATTCACAGGCAAATGGATGGATTTGGAAAGTATCCTCCTGAGCGAAGTATCACAAACTCAGAGAGATAAGCAGGGGGTGTACTCACTCACTAGTGCTCTCTAAACAAACAAACAAGAAAAAAAGCCAAACATGCCCAAGCAGCAAACCACAACCACTGAACAGCTTGGGATCAGAAACACCCTGGACTGACCCTTCAAACCTCAGTCCATCTATAGGAACACCTGACTCACTCTTGAGGGAGCGGGACAAAACTGGATTTGGCCAGGAGTGAAGACTGATCCAAGCATTATTGTGCCAGTGGAACCATAGGACTGTCTGCTCCCTGCCAAGGGAGGGGATGGGGAGTTGCAGAGAAGAAAAATAACCAGATGTGGTGGGAAGGGGAAGAGACCTTGAATAAGGATATACAGGGATGGGAAAAAAAATTCAGAGGGAAAGCTGAACATAAAGAAAATATATGTGTAGCAATCTTATCTGCATTTCCACCCTTGATAAGCCATGCTTATGATTATTATCCTCTGTATAGTTATGTTAACTCTTCCACATTTTTAAATTCTTTTTACTGTTTTTTTGATAAATACAAAATAAAGAAAAAAAAAAACAAAGCTCTTGCTGGGCATGGTAGCACAAGCCTTTAATCCCAGCATTCAGAAGGCACAAGCAGACAGATCTCTATAAATTCCAGGCCAGCCTAGTCTATATAGAGAGTTCCAGAATAGCAAGGGCAACAAACATAGTCAGGCCCTGTCTCTTAAGGGGTCAGAGGATGCAATGGGTATTACATGAGCAAAGCAAAGATTTTGGAAGAGTTGATCAATAAATGCTTTATGTTCACTAAAAAAAAAAAAAAAACCCACAAACAAAGAAACAAAAAAACTCAAGTCTAAGTGGATCAAAGACCTCAACATAAAACCAGATACACTAAATCTGATAGAACAGAAAATGAGAAATAACCTTGAACTCATTGGCACAGGAGACAATGTGGTAATATACTGTATATCTAATAAAGTTTGCCTGGAAATCAGAGAACAGCCAAGCCACCCACATATTTATCCATGAAGGCCAGGGAGTGGTGACCCATGCCTTTAATTTCAGCAGTTGGGAGAAAGAGATCCTCTAGTTCTCTGTGATTTCATAACTAATCAGAGCCAGGTGGTAGTAGAACACACCTTTAATTCTAGCACTAACTGGTGATTTGTTACATATTTAACAAAATCTGAAATATTCCAGAGATTATACACACAGTCAAAACCTAAGCAGACAGCTCAGGAATTTCTTGATCCCCGAGTAGAAGATGGGCAAACAGCTGGGCTTCAATGGCACACACCTTTAATCCCAGCCCAGGAAAAGCCTGGGAGTGGTAACCTACACCCTTAATCCCATAACTCCAGAGACAGAACTTCCTCTGTTTATGTGAGTTCAAGGCTAGCTACAAAATAGAGTAGTTCACACCTTTAATCCTAACCTGGATAGGATGCAGCTGACAAGAAGGGTATTTAAGGCCTCTTAGGAATCCAGAAGAGGCTGAAGTGACCAGAAGAGAGGTTGAGGAAGCTGGAAGATAGTTGGGTGAGAATGGACTGTGGTATTTTCTCTCTCTGATATTTCAGCCTTTCCCCAATATTTGGCTCTGAGTCTTCCTTTCATAAAATCTGAATTCATGCTACATACTAAGAAAGTCAAAGGTGGAAGTGAGATAGCTGGGCAGAAAAGGAGGAGGCAGGAGTTCAGCCCTTCACCTCCAACCCTATTTCCTCTTGGCTGAGGACTCAGAAAAATTTAGACTGAGGATTCGTAAGAAGTAGATAGGTGAGAAGTAGCAGTGGCTTGTTTCCCCACCTCTCATATCACAGCAAGACAACGTCCTAAACAGAACATCAATAGCATAGACACTAAGATCAACAATTAATAAATGGGGCCTCACAAAGCTGAAAAAGTTTTTATATAACAAATAACAGTCAATAGGACAAAAATGGCAGCTCATAGAACAGAAAAGGATTTTCATCAATTCCACAACTGACCAAGGGATAAATTCCAATATATAAAGAATTCAAGAAACTAGACATTAAAAAAAACCAAATTATCCAATCAAGAAATGGGGTACAGATTTAAACAGAATTCTCAACAGAAGAAACCAAAATGGACTTGTTTCTTTAACAGGCTGGCGACTGGGAGTTTAATTATGCTCCGATAAGTAAATGAGCATCATGAATGGGACTTTTTGTAAATGAGGAGATCATAAGAGTGGGCATGAATCTGAGAGAACTGATAACTGAGCTTGATGGGGTGGATGATGTAAAAATCACCAAATAAGAAAGAAAGAAGGAAAGAAAGAAAGAAAGAAAGAAAGAAAAGAAAGAAAGAAGATAAAAACCCAAAATGGTTGAGAAACAAAGAAATGTTTAACATCTTTAGCCATCAGAGAAATGCAAATCAAAATGTCCCTGAGATTCCATCATAACAACTGTAAGAATGGCTAGGATCAATAACTCAAGTGACAGCTTATGCTGCTGGTGATGATGTTGGGTAAGGTAAACACTCCACTGCTGGTGGAAGTGCAAACTTTTATAGTTATTTTGAAAATCAATATTGTGGTTTATCAGAAAGTTGGAAATCAATTTACCTCAAGAGCCAGATATACCATTCTTGGGTGTACATCTAAAGGATGTTCAATTATACCACATGAACACTTGCTCAATTATATTCATAGCAGCTTTATTTATGATATCTAGAACTTGGAAACAACCTAGATGTTCCTCAACCAAAGAATGGAAAAAGAAAATGTGGTACATTTACATAATAGAGTATTACTCAGCTGTTAAAAATGACACCATGAAATTTTCAGGTAAATGGAACTAGAAATAACTCATCCTAAGTGAGTTAACCCAGACCCAGAAAGACAAACTTGGTATGTACTCACTTATAAGTAGATAATTAGCTGTTAAGGCTAAGCCACAAACCCAGAGAAGCTAAGCAACAAGGAGGGCTCAAAGGGGGAAATTAATGGATCTCCCTGGGAAGTGGAAATAGAGTGAATTTTGAATGTTGATTGGGACAGATAGGGATGGAAACATGAGGGATCAGGTGGAGGGATGGAGGGAGAGAATATTGGGAGTGATGACTGGAATTAGGGGGCATCTGAGGGAAGATGTGGGAACCTTGTATAATGAAAACCTCCAGGAATTTATGACTGTGTCCCTAGCAAAGAATCCTAGCAATGAGGGCTAAGGAGCCTAAACCATACATTTCTGTAACCAGGAAAGACTTCCAGTGGAGGAATTGGGACACCAACTCACCTACAAAACATCTGACTTACAATTTGTCCTGCCTGAGAGTTATACTGGAGTAAAAGTGTTGCAGAAATTTTGGGAGTGGCCAACCAATGACTGGTTCAGCTTGAGACCTATGTCACAAAAGGGAGCCCATGCCTCACAACTGCCTGGAGGTCCCAAAACCAGAGTCTGGATTTAACAGGTACCTAGAACAGAACCAAACACAACAGACAAAAAATAGCACCAATATAATGATTTCTGCTGTGAGACTATGCTTTTGTACTGTAAATATTTGTTTAATTAAATGCTGATTGGTCAAGTAGCTAGACAAGAAGTTGAGTTGGGACAACCAGACTAGGAAAATTCTGGGAAGTAGAAGACCAAAGGACAGATGACCCTAGACGCAGAGGAAGTGGAATGAGAATGCTGCTCTGAGAAAAGGAATCAAGCCATATGCTAAACACAAATAGAAATATGGGTAACTTAAAGTATAAAAAGTTAGCAAGTAATAAGCCTGAGTTATAAACCAATCAGCTTTTAATTAGCATGAACCTTTGTGTGATTATTTGAGACCAAGCAGCTGCAGGTGGGTTCAGACCTTGGGACTAGGCCAGGCCAGAAACTTATGACTACAGATTCCTAATGCTATTCTTCTGCTACACTGGTAAACTAGAGATTAGCACAATATTCACCAAAGAAGCTTCATTGAGCAAGTGAAGGAAGAGATGTAGAGAGCCACAACCAAACATTAGGCAGAGCTCTCAGGGAATCTCACAGAAGTGGGGGGAGGGAGATTGTAGGAGCCAGAAGGTCAAGAACATCACAAGAAAACCCACAGAATCAGCTAACCAGGGCCCATAGGGGCTCAAAGAGACTGGAGTGACAGTCGGAGCCTATATGGGTCTGACCTAGGCCTTCTGCATATATGTTACAGTTGTATAGCTTGGACTTCTTATGGGACTCTTAACAGTAGAAGGAGCTGTCTTTGACTCTTTTGCCTGCTTTTATGACCCCTTTTCTCATATTGAATTGCCTTTTTCAGCCTTAATATGAGGTGAGTTGCCTAGTCTTACTGTAACTTGATATGCTATGTTTTGTTGATATCCTTGAAAGGCCTGCTCTTTTATGAAGGTAAATAGAGAAGAAATGGATTTGGGGAAGCAGAGAGGTGAGGAACTGGGAGTAGGGGGTGGAAGGGAAACTATGGTTGGGTTGTACTGTATGAGAGAATAATAAATAAATAAAAATAAAATTTTTAAAGGAGTCAAACTTCTTCCACATACTGTAAAAATCAAGTTAATTATTTCAAGTACATAATGACAGGACAGATACAGGGTATATATTCCTACTGAAAAAGGAAGAAATAGGCAACTATAAAGAAAAATCAAAACTCAGCAAGAACACACACTAAGTTTTAAAGCTCTTAAGTCTAGCATCCTATAGATATTTTCAGTAATGGGTGGGATGCAAGAACTTGTATAGTCCTCTCTCTATGGATGTTTTATGGCTGATCACAGATCACATGGCTATTCTTTCAGATCAACTTTACATTCTGCACACAACTTTCCCTGGTAGATATTGCACATTGTTGGCAGCTATACATATAGTCCCACACTCCTATATCTTCTGTCCATCTGTCAACCTGGAGCTCTTTTCAGGAGCCCTGACCCTGTGCCTAACTTCTGCCTGGGTTCCCAATATTTTTTTTTTTCTAAAACTTTAGCAGAAGTCCATGACCTCATTACTCTTACATTTGAAATACTTGTAGAATCAGCACAATATGCATGCCCAAGATCTACTACTGGCATTAGCAGTGCCAAGATCCATCTGAATCATGGTTCTAGCCATAAAAATACTTGCCAAATGAAGCAGGGAAACAAATCATAAAGCATTCCTTAGTGGGAAGCCTATAGAGTGCATACTCAGAGTCATTCCTGAAACACCTCTGGAAAGTATCTCAGCTTGTGATGAGTGAGGGAACCTGAAATATTTATAAGACAGCTTAAAAGCCTTTTCATACCACCTTTATGCAAAGCAACTGGCTCAATTTTATGTACATGGATCTTTTAGAAAGTAGTATCTAAGCTATACTCTTGTATACATCTTTGTTCTTTTTCTTCCTATAGTCTTTCCAGTGTTTCTATTTGATCTTGAATGTCACTATAAATCTTACTAAACTATGCCACAATTTAAATGCTTTGTTATTTTGAAATATTCCTCTGACAGATAAGTTAGTCCATCACTTTTTGTGGTGCTAATTTATAAGGTTTTACACATGCTAGACAAATGTTCTTTTATAGAAGCTTTACCCCAGCTGTTTTCTTTTAGAGGAAGGGTCTGACTATGCTTTGAACTTGCTATGTAGCCAATAGTGATCTTGACTGTGATTCTCCTGTTTCTACTTCGTAAATTCTGAAATTGTTCCACCATACCAGGGAACCTATGAATTTTAAGTTCAGAGTTATATTTTAGGATCTTGTCATAATTCAGTTAGATTCTTTGATATCTTTGTGCTTTTTTGACGTATGTTGTAATTTATATAAACTTTTAAAATATTTCTTTTGTAGCATCCAATAGGTTGGGCTTATGTTTTCTACCCTTTATTTTTTCTTAATTTCTGACTTGATCTATTGGTTATTTAATATTTATGTAACTATATAATGTTGAAAGTTTGTATTGATGCTAACTACTAATTTTATTATTTCATAGTTAGAAAGATAATTGAGTTGATCATTAAAAAGTAATTGAGACTTATTTTGTGGCTTATCCTATTATCTATCCTGAAAAATGTCCTAAGCATTGATGAAAAAGGGGTATATTTAACAGCTTTTGGAAGGAATGTTCTGTGGATATCTATTAGATCCTGATATATATTACTAAAAATGGAGTGGTAAAGTCATATAGTTATATTGAGCCTAACACTCCCCTTCAGGTTTATTAACTTAAAAATGTGCATTTTGTGTGTCATTTTAATACTTTTGAATAAAACCCATTTTATATATGGGAATTGTAGCAGGAAATCAAAAACTATACATATAAACGATCACGTCAAAAGACTGGAGACGAGCAGGGCGTGTTTAACTAAAAAAGATTCCAAAAATAAGCCTCCAAAAAAAAAAGACCAAAACAAAAAGCCAACATTCTCTCACAAGAGTTCCCAACCAGTTGTGTGAGTTTTCAGACTGATGACGCGGCTTCTGGGGTGCACAGTTCGAGCCAACTGCACGAGAGTTCAAACATACAACATAAAGATAAAAAATTTTCCTTAAAAACACTCCGACATGCTACAACCTTCTCCCTTCATTTTCTCTTAAAACTTACTCTATTTTATAAATAATTTTCACAAAATAAACCCCATTTAAAACATATCTCACGACAAGTTTTTACCGTGATAATTGGCGCCCAACGTGGGGCGCCATCTGTTGTAGTAATTTTTTTTTTTTTTTGGACTGTTTTGGGTTTGAGAGGTTTGTGTTTGGAGTTTGTAATTTGGTTTGTGTGTCTGTGGCTTTTGTTTTTTTAAAAGAAATGAAATTATATGTTTATATATTTTAATATTGTTTGGCTTATATTTTAAGTATATTATTAGTTAGTTTTTGTATTTTAATTTAACTTATTTTTATTAATTTTTTTATTATGTGGCTATTGTTTGTGGTTTATTTGTTTTTTTATATGTGTAGAACACCATAAAAATAAATAAAAAATCAAAAACAGCCAAATAAAAAAAAATAAAATTTACCAATCGCCATTTGTCCCCAAAAAAACAACATATAAAAAAACCAAATAAATCACAAACAATAACCACATAATAAAAAAATTAATAAAGATAAGTTAAATTAAAATACAAAAACTAATATACTTAAAATATAAGCCAAATAATATTAAAATATATAAACATATAATTTCATTTCTTTTAAAAAACAAAAGCCACAAACACACAAACCAAATTACAAACTCCAAACACAAACCTCCCAAACCCAAAACATTCCAAAAAAAAACACATACAACAGGGAATTGTTGCAGTTTGAATGCAAATTGTCTACCACAGGCCCATCTGTTTAAACATTTGTTTTCCAGCTTGTTGCACATTTGGAGAAGCTATGGAACTCATAAAAAATAGCTAGCAGACATAGACTACTAGGGGTGAGTTCAGAGAATGGTAGCCCTGTCCAATTCTATCTTGTATTTTGCTTAATCTGCCAAAAAAGTGATAAGTTGCTATTTCATGCTCCTGCTACTAGGACTGAGCTGCCTTAGCCACTATTGTCTTTCTTCCAATAATGTACAATCCCTTGAAACTGTAGGCTCAAATAAATTCTTTCTCACTTGTTGATTTTGTTAGATGTTTTTGCCACATGAATAAGAAAACCCAACTAATTAAATTACTTCTACTTTATTCTTTATTTCATTTGCATGTGTAGACTGTATAGGCTTCTAAGAGTCTGGAGACCAATCCGGCCTCAGCCAGTACAAACTGGTGATAACTAGTGCTTTAAGATGTGCTCCAGAGCACTTCCACATAAGGCAAACTGGGGTCTGAGCCTGAGACTTTGATGAGGGTGGAGTCCAGATACAAAATTTCTAGACCAGTGAGAGATCACCACCCTTATCCACAGATACCAGCAAATCAAAGCCCTTTCCACTGCAGGGGAGAAGGATCTTGGAAAAACGGATTTAAGGTTTTCCCCTTTATTATAAAATCGGACTTTCTTGTTTCACCTTGTGCCCAGAGGTTATGTCATTGCTCTCTATGCAATCTTTTCCCTGTCCCCCAGGGGGAAATAGCAGAACCCAGAGCATAGAGGCAATCCTGACCCCAAACCAGGCTCACCCCAACATTCATGAAGTATTTATTCTATCCCCTCACTTTCAGTCTATGTGCATCCAGGTGGTAGTGATGCACACTTTTAATCTCAACACTTGGGAGGCAGAAGCAGGCGATCTCTGTGAGTTCAAGGCCAGCCTAGTCTACAGAGTGAGTTCCAATACAGCCAAGGCTAAACATAGAAACTCTGTCTTCTTAAAAAAGTAATATAGATGTTTGATTTTACATCACATCTTTCTATATCTTACCTATTGCATTAAAATAATCATTTTATTTTTATCTTAAAACAGGTCTATACTAAAGATATAACTTACATGACATTAACAATAATAGAGATTCAAAATTAGCATGCATGGCTACTCTGAACCAATTAACTTTATAACTTCTCAAATTTATTTTTTTTAGTTTGAAAACTATGTTTTAACTGTCTTAGTAGGGTTTTATTGCTATCAAGAGACACTATTACCTTGGCAACTCTTATAAAGGAAAACATTTGAGTCTGGCTTTCAGTTCAGAGGTTTAGCCCATTATCATCATGGCATGAAGCATGATGGTATGCCTGGAGAAGGAACTGAGAGTCCTACATATAGATCATTAGGCAGCAGAAAGACAGAATTCCACAGTAGGCCTGACTTGAGCATATGAGACTTCAAAGCTCAGCCTAATGAGACACGTCCTCCAACAAGGCCATAACTTCTGTGCTTATGTAAGTAGCACTGTGCTTATGAAGCTCATTTAAAATGTAATGCATAATTTATAAATGCATAATTTATAAATGCAGGTTAGTAGTTACTCATCTATAACAATCAAACTTGTAGTAATGTTAGATATGTTTTCAAGGTTAAACTGATATATTTAGATAGATAAATGGTTTTAATTTTTATTATGAATAAAGTCATATTTATTATCCATGTATATCCTTATTCAAGCTCCCTTCCCCCTCCCACCCCTTCCAGTCACTCTCTCTTCTCCACATCTCTTTATCTCCTCCCGAGCAAGAGCAGGAAGTCCCAAGGTCCCAATGTGGCTTAGTTCAGCATTCATTCCTGGCAGATCTGTTTTCTTCACCCCAACATCAAGACTGGGTCAGGTGTTCCTCCAGAGGGAGTTGGATCCAAGGTGCCTGTCCAAGGAGTTTCAGATCCCAAGCTGTTCAGTGTTTGTGGTTTGCAGCTTAGACATGCTTTGCTTTTTGGATTTTTTTTTTGTTTAGAGTCCACTAATGAGTGAGTACATCTCCTGCTTATCTTTCTGGGCTTGTGATACCTTGCTCAGGAGGATATTCTCCAAATCCATCCATTTTCCTGCAAATTTTAGGATATCATTTTTTCTTACTGCTGAGTAGTACTCCATTGTGTAGATGTACCACAGTTTGTTAATCCATTCTTCAGTTGAGGGGCATCTAGGTTGTTTTCAAGTTCTTGCTATTATGAATAAGGCTGCTCAAACACTCAATATGGAGTTTACTTTCTTTGTAGCAAAAGTTAGCCATTAAACAAGAAAATGCCCTTGCATCAACTGCTGACAGTAAGCTGTCCAAATTTGGCAAGTAGGACATAAAAGAAAATGACAGCTAAACTTGGCCAAGACAAAGTAGGACATCCATTCAGAATATCCTGCTTCACAGAAAAGTCTGTCAGATATGCTAGGCCTGTAGGCAGATGGGTGTCCCAACATTGCAGAGGAACCTTGGGCATCTTGATGTTCATGTTGTTAAGTAACATATTTCATCCTTCTAGAGTCTTTGATGAAATTGAAGACTAGATGGTCATAGTTGTATTTTTTTCAGTTATGATAAAAGGCTAAATTAGATATAAAACTTTAAACATACCAAGACAGGATGAATAATTGTTTTGTCTAATTTTGTCAAACACAAATAGACTAAATATTGCAACAATAATTGTTGCTTGATAACTGTTTTGCTATATGTAATTTTACTATGTTAAAGTTAAAAACCTTTCTTTTTGATTATATAAAAAGAAAAAAGTACTGTGGGATAATACTCTTGTATACTACAAAGATTTGTCACTTGAGTTGGTTTAATAAAATGCTGATTTGTCAGTAGCCAGGCAGAAAGTATAGGTGGGGTGACTAGACTAGGAGAATTCTGGGAAGAGGAAGGGCAGAATCAGGAGTTACTAGTCAGATGCAGAGGAAGCAAGATGATAATGCCTTACTGAGAAAAGTTATCAAGCCTCATAAATAAACATAAATAGAAATATGGGTTAACTTAAAGTGTAAGAGTTAGCTAGTAACAAGCCTGAGCTAATGGCCAAATGTTTATAAGTAATGTTAAGCCTCCAAATAAATTATTTGGGAAGCAGCTGCTGGGTATTTGGGAGTTGGTGGTGGTGGGAAAGAAACTTTCTACTACAGCTAGCCATTTAGGCAAAAAAAAAAAATGTGCTTGCCTTGACTTTTGACAATAGGCTGTCCAAATTCAACAATCAAGAGACAAAAGTGAATGTCAAACCAAACTGTTTCTTTCCATAGCACATAAACCAGTCCACTTCTCATTCTCTTTCATTTCTCCACCATATATTTGCTCATCATAATGGTGCCTTGCAGTGCCAGGCAGGCCTGTGGATGTCTTCAGACAGCCTGCACTGTGAGAACACAGGTGGGCCTGTGGATGTCTTAAATTAGGACCTAGGCAGGTTTGTGGGTGTCCTCCAATCAACTGGACTGTGAAAGTCCAAGTGGACCTATGGATATCTTTAGCCAGCATCTAGCTTGCTTTTTACAAAGATGCAAAGCTGACAAATATAAGAATATTTCAGATTTTGGATTATTTGATTGAGGATGCTCAATTTATACTACAAATAAATCTGGTTTTTACAACCAGCTGTTTCTGAGTCATAAGAAAAATAAATGTTTAACTTTGTAAAAATCTGCTAGCTAATTTTCTAAAACAACTGTACAATTTTATTTCACTATCAGCAATGTATGAATACTTGAAATGTTTCACAGTCTCACCAGTACTGGTATTATTATTTAAACATGGTATTTTAGTTTGTATGAAGTTTTGGTTTGGTTTGCTTTTTTTTTGTTTTTTTGTTTTTGTTTTTGTTTTTGCTTTTTGATTGTGGCTTTACTTTTCCTTCTGGTAAAGAGAACATAATGTTGAGTGTCTGTTTATCTAATTATTAGCTACTTCTGTATCTTTGTAAAGTGTATAATTTTGTTCTGTGCTGATATGGTACATTATGCTTATTTATATTTATTTTTGTGTATGGGTGTTTTGTCTACATGTATGTCTTTGTACCTTGTGCATATAATACCTAAAGAAGCCAGAAGAGGGAGTTGGGTCCTTGATATTGCAGTTATAGATGGTTTTGAGTAGCAAAATGGAAGTTGTGAATTGAAGAACCTTAGACTTTTAGAATAATAGGAAGTGTTTCTAAATTATGAAGTATCTCTCTAGGCTCTATGATTTTATTTTTAAGAGTTCTATATGTATTCTAAACATCTGATATCTATAACATAGATGAATAGTGAATATTTTCTCTCTACTTTATAGCTTGTTTCCACTTTTATAAAAACATCTTTGGTGTGCAGGTATCCTTAATATTGATGAAGTTTAAGTTATTTCATTTCCTTTATTTTTTCTATCTTTAAGATTACAATATAGATCACAGACAGACTCCCATCTGAAATGTGTCCAGAGCAAAATTAGAGATGAGAGAAACTCAATTCCTGGGCTGCCTCACAGAGAAACCCTCTCTGGTGGCCAGGTTTACACCCAGGGTCCCGATCAAGGACTCTAGGCTAGCCAACTAGCCCTAGGCTAAAACTGGGGGGTACATCCCCAACTATTCCCAGCAAAATAAACCTCCTTCAGCCTGGCCCCACCTCCAGGGGGAATTGCTTCATCATAGACAGACAGACAAAGCCTTTGAAACTCAGAATCATATACAGAGCAAAGTCAGAGATCATGTAGATCCTGTGTTCAGAGCAGGCAGGGGACACACAAGCCCTCTAACCACAACTGGTTAAGACCTGACTAAGTGTGAACAACTAAAGCAATGGGCAGAAAACACTGCAGGAATACATATAACAATATAAAGAACAACAAGGCAAAAACACCACAAGAAACTGACAGCTCTACAATACTAAGATCTGAACAGAGCAATGAAGAGAAAACAAAAGGAAACAACAGCAAAAATACCTTTCTGAAGATTATGGAAGCCCTAAAAGAGGATATAACAAATTCCCATAAAGAAATAGAAGAAAATACAAACAAAAAAATTGGAAGAGATGAACAAATCTTTGAAGAAAAACAAAGAAAACCAAGAAAAGGAAAACCAACAAATGAAAGAAACATTTAAGGAACTAAAAATTGAAATAGGAGCAATACAAAAGGCACAAAATGAGACAAAGGTGGAAATAGAAATTCTGAAGAAAAGAGCTGGAACTACAGATACAAGCATAACCAACAAAATCTAAGAGATGGAAAAGAGAATCTGGAGTGGAAGGTTCAATAGTGGAAACAGATACATCAGTCAAAGAAAACACTAAAACAAAAAAAAAGCCATAACAAAAATGTTCAAGAACTATGGGACACCAAGAAAAGACCAAGCCTGAGAATAATAGGAATAGAAGAAGGAGAAGAATTCACGGTCAAAGGCACAGATAATACATTCAATAAAATCATAGAAAAAAAAACTTTCCAATTCTAAAAGAGAAAATGCCTATAAAGCTATAAGAAGCTTAGAGAACACCAAATAAATTAGACCCCCAAAAAGTCTGACTGCCACATAATAATCAACATACAAAACATACAGAACAAAAAAAATTTTAAGAGCTGCAAAAGAAAAGGGCCAACCTACCTAAAAAGGCAGACCCATCAGAATAAATCCTGATTATTCAATGGAAACAATGAAATCAAAAAGGTCTGAGTCAGAAGTATTACAAACACTAAAAGAGAATGGCTGCCAACCAAGACTACTATACCCAGCAAAACTATCAATTACCATAGATGGGGTAAACAAAATATTTCATGACAAAATTAAACTTAAACACTATGTATCCACATTCTGGCCCTTCAGAAAGCATTACAGGGAAAACTCCAACCTAAGGATCCCAGAAACACCCATGAAACCACAAACAATTAATAATCCCACAGAAGAAAAGCCCAAAGAAAGGAAATACATATAAGCTACCACCATAAATAACTGAAAATAACAATCAGTGGTCACTAAATCCCTTAATATCACTGGACTCAATTCACCTATAAAAAGACACATCCAAACACAATGGATACAAAAACAAAAGCCATCCTTCTACTGCATACAAAAACCACACCTGAATTCCAAAGACAGACACATGCTTAGAGTAAAGGGTTGGGAAAAGATTTTCTAGTCAAAAGGCCCTAAGAAACAAACTGGGGTTGCCATCCTAATATCTAGCAAAGTAGACTTCAATTGAAAGTCAATTAAAAAAGATCAGGATGGACATTACTTATTAATCTCAGGAAAAATTGATCAAGGTGAGATTTGAATCCTGAATACTTATGCCCTTAATATAAGGTGTATATATATATATATATATATATATATATATATATATAAATATATAAAAGAAACATTACTAAAGCTCACATCCCATATCAATTCTCACAAACTAATTGTGGAAGTCTTCAATACACCAATTTCACACTTAGATAGGTCAACCAGACAGAGATTCAACAGAGAAATGAGGAGTCTAACAGAGGTTATGAAGCAAAAGGATTTAATAGTTATTTATAGAAGCTTCCACCCAAATGCAAAGGAATATACATATTTCTCAGCTCCTCATGGAACTTTCTCTAAAATGGACCACATAATTGGTCATAATGCAAATATCAATAGATACAAAAAATGGAAATAATCCCTTGTGCCATATAAGACCACCATTGTCTAAAGTTAGAGTTCAACATCAAATATCACACAAAGCCTACCAACTCATGGAAACTAAATGTCACTCAATGTCAAGGAATAAGTTAAGAAAGAAAACAAAGTCTTCCTAGAGCTTAATGAAAATGACTCTACAACATATTCAAATTTATGGGACACAATGAAAGCAGTCTTAAGAGAAAAATTCAAAGCACTAGATGCCTATATAAAAATTTTAGAAAAAGCTCACACTTGAGAATTAACAGCACAGTTGAAAACCTTAGAATGATTAGAAGCAAACCTACCTAGAAGAAGTAGATGGCAGAAAGTAATCAAACTTAGAGCTGAAATCAATACAAGTGAAACAAAAAGAACAATACAAAGAATCAATGAATCAACCAGTTGGTTCTTTGAGAAATTCAACAAGATAGATAAATCCTTATCCAAACTAACTAAAAAGCAGAGAGAGTATTCAAATCAACAAAATCAGAAATGAAAAGGGGGACATAACAACAGACCCCAGGGAAATCCAGAGAATTGTCAGGTCATACTTTGAAAATCTATACTCAAAAAAAAAAAAAAAGGAACCCTAGAAGAAACAAACAGCTTTTTGTATTGGCACCATTTACCAAAATTAAATCAAGATCAGATTAAATACCTAAACAAGCCTATAACTCCAAAGGAAATTGAAGCTATCATTAAGAGCCTCCCAAGTAAAAAAGCCCAGGTCCAGCTGGCTTCAGTGCAGAATTCTACCAGACATTCAAAGACAAACTAAAACCAATACTCCACAAATTGTTTCATAGAGTAGAAACTGAAGGAATATTGTCAAACTGTTTTTATGAGGCCACAATAACCCTAATGCCCAAGCCACACAAAAACACAACAAAGAAGGAGAATTACAGACCAATTTCCCTCATGAATATTGATGCAAAAATTCTCAACAAAATCCTGGAAAACCACATACAACAACAAATAAGAAATATCATCCATCAAAATCCAGTAAGCTTCATCCCAGTAATGCAGTGATGGTTCAACATACAGAAAACTGTAAATGTCATCTATCATATAAACAAACTGAAGAACAAACACCACATGATTATATCCAACACTCCTTTATGATAAAAGTCCTGGAGAGATCAGTAATACAAGGAAAATATCTGAATATAATGAAGATGATTTACAAGAAGCCAATTGCCAACATCAAACTAAATGGAGAAATACTCAAAGTAATCCTACT
This sequence comes from Sigmodon hispidus, assembly GCA_004025045.1. Classification (NCBI taxonomy): domain Eukaryota; kingdom Metazoa; phylum Chordata; class Mammalia; order Rodentia; family Cricetidae; genus Sigmodon; species Sigmodon hispidus. Next base: position 15,470 of record PVIH01025199.1, read on the forward strand.
AAAGTCAGGAATGAGATAAGGTTGCCCCCTGTCACCTTATCTATTCAATACAGTTCTTGAAGTTTTAGCTAAATCAATAAGAGAACACCAGGAGATTGAGGGGATGAAAATTGGAAAAAAAAAGAATTGAAAGTATATTTGCAGATGATTTGATTGTATACATAAGTGACCTACAAAATTCTACCTGGGAACTTATACAGCTGATAAACACCCTCAGCAATGTAGCAGGATACAAGATTAACTCAAAGAAATCAGTAGTCTTTCTATACACTAAAAATAAAAGGGCTGGAAAAGAAATAAGGGAAACATCACCCTTTATAATAGCTGCAAATAGGATTAAATACCTTGGAGTAACTAAACCAAGAAAGCAACAGATCTATTTCACAAAAATTTTAAATCACTGAAGAAAAAATTGAAGAAGATATCAGAAAATGGAAAGATCTCCCATGTTCCTGAATAGGTAGGATCAACATAGTAAAAACAGCAATTCTACCAAAAGCAATCTGAAGATTCCATGTACTGTCCATCAAAATCCCAACACAATTTTTTACAGACATTGAAAGAACAATACTCAATTTCATTTGGAATAATAGGAAAGCCAGGACTGCCAAAGCTATTTTGCTCAACAAAAGAAACTCAGGAAGCATTACCTTCTCTGACTTCAAGTTATACTACAGAGCTACATTAGTAAAAGCAGACTAGTACTGCCATAAAAACAGGCTTGTGGATCAATGGAATTGAACTGAAGATTCTGACATTAAGCCAAAAATCTATAAACACCTAATCTTCGACAAAGAGGCCCAAAGTATGCAATGGAAAAAAGACAGTATCTTTAACAAATGGTATTGGCATAGCTGGATGGTAGTGTGTAGAAAAATGTAAATAGATCCAAACCTATCACCCTACACAAAACTCAAATCCAAGTGGATCAAAAACCTCAACATAAACCCAGCCACACTGAGCTTGATAGAAAAGAAAGTGGGAAATACACTCCAATGCATTGGCACAGTTGGCCACTTCCTAAATATAACACCAGTACCACAGACATGAAGAACAAAAATTACTAAGTGGGACCTCCTGAAACTGAGAAGATTCTGTAAAGCCAAGGATCCACTCAAAAAGACTAAATGATGCCCATAGCTTCCAGTTCCACTCCCAGGAACAAGTGCTATCTGCAGAGTCCCAGGGCACAATGGAGCAGGGGCAGATAAACTCCGCCGGTCACCACACCCACAGCTCCCGATGAGGGAATTTGCACGGTTACCCACCGCCACCTCGAACTGAGCAAACCAACTACAGGGGTCTCTGAAGGACAGATTCAGACCCTGCCTAGAGGTGAGGAGGAGTCACCAGGCCCCAGCGCCTATATCTCAGCCTGGGAGGGAGAATTGAGCTCCCATTGCTTCTGGTTCCACTCCCAGGACCAAGTACTGTCGGCAGAGTCCCAGCACACTCTGGAGCAGGGGCAGATAAACTCTGCCTGTCACCATACCAACAGCTCCTGCTGAGGGAATTTGCACAGCTACCCACCGCCACCTCGAACTGAGCAAACCAACAACTACAGGGGTCTCTGAAGGACAGACTCAGACCCTGACCAGAGAGGTGACAGGAGGCACACAAACCCAAGTGCCACAACTGACCAGGAGCAATCTAATCGTGAACCACTGAAGCCATGGGCAAATGTCAATGCAAAAAATTACATAATAATACAAAGAATAACATGGTAATTCCAGAAGAGTATGGCGATCTTACAAATACAAGACCTGAACTGAGCAATGAAGAGGAAACAGAAGGAAGCAACACCAAAAATGCCATACAGATGATCCTCGAAGCTCTAAAAGAAGATATGAAAAAAAGCCTTAAAGAAATAGAAGAAAATACAAACAAAAATTTGGAAGAGATGAACAAATCTATGAAAGAAACATGCCAGGAACTAAAAGCTGAAATGGAAGCAATAAAAAAGGCACAAAAAGAGGCAAAGATGGAAATAGAAAACCTGAAGAAAAAAGATGGAACTACAGATACAAGCATAACAAACAGAGTTCAAGAGATGGAAGATAGAATCTCTGAAGTGGAAGACTCAGTAGCTCAAATAGATATGTCAGTCAAAGAAAATAGTAAAACTAAAAAAGCCATAACTCAAAATGTTCAGGAAATATGGGACACCATGAAAAGACCTAATTTGAGAATAATAGGAATAGAAGAAGGAGAAGAATACCAGCTCAAGGGCACAGATAGTGTTTTCAATAAAATCATAGAAGAAAACTTTCCTAACCTGAAGAAGGAAATGCCTATAAAGATACAAGAAGTTTACAGAACACCAAATAGATATGATCCCAAAAAAAAGTCAGCGCGCCACATTATGATCAAGCCACAAAACATACAGAACAAAGAAAAAATTTTAAGAGCTGCAAAAGAAAAGGGCCAACTCACATATAAAGGCAGACTCATCAGAATAACGCCTGACTATTCAATGGAAACAATGAAAGCTAGAAGGGCTTGGTCAGAAGTTATACAGATGCTAAAAGAGCATGGCTGCCAAACTAGAATACTATACACTGCAAAATTATCAATCACCATTGATGGAGTAAACAAGGTATTTCAGGACAAAGTCAGACTGAAAGAATATCTATCTACCAATTCAGCACTACAGAGAGTATTAGAGGGAAAACTACAACCTAAGGACCCCAAATACACCCTCGAAATCACAAACAATCAATAATTCCACAGAAGAATACCCCAGAGAAAGGAAATACAAACAAGTTACCACCAAAAATGGCAGGAAATATGAATCAATGGTCACTAATTTCCCTTAATATCAATGGTCTCAACTCTCCTATAAAACGTCACACACTAACAAGATGGATACAACAACAGAAGCCATCCTTCTATTGCCTACAAGAAACAAACCTCAACTGCAAAGACAGACACAGGCTTAGAATAAAGGGTTGGGAAAAGATTTTCCAGTCAAAAAGTCCTAAGAAATAAGCAGGGGTTGCAATCCTAATATCTAACAAAGTAGACTTTAAGCTAAAAGCAATTAAAAGGCACCAAGATGGTCACTACTTATTCATCATAGGAAAAATTGGTCAAGAGGAGATTTCAATCTTAAATATTTATGCCCCTAATATAGGGGCACCTACATATGTAAAAGAAACACAGCTAAAGCTCGAATCCTAATAGTGGGAGACTTCAATACCCCACTTTCAACCCTGGATAGATCAATCAGACAGAGCCTCAACAGAGAAATAAGGAGTCTAAATGACGTTTTGATGCAAATGGATTTCATAGATATCTACAGAACCTTCCACCCAAAGGCAAAGGAATATACATATTTCTCAGCTCCTCATGGAACTTTCTCCAAAATCGACCACATAATTGGTCATAAAGCAAATATCAGCAGATACAAAAAAGTGGAAATAATCCCTTGTAACATATGGGACCACCAGGGCTGAAAGTTAGAGTTCAACAACATCAAAACCCAAAGAAAGCCTACCAACTCATGGAAACTAAACATCAATCAGCTGAATCATCTCTGGGTCAAGGAAGAAATTAAAAAAGAAATCAAAGTTTTCCTAGAATTCAATGAAAATGAATCTACAACATATCCAAACTTGTGGGACACAATGAAAGCAGTCTTAAGAGGAAAATTTATAGCGCTAGATGCCTATATGAAAAACCTTGAGAAATCCCACACTAGAGACCTAACAGCGCAGCTGAAAGCCTTAGAACAATTAGAAGCAAACTCACCTAGAAGGAGTAGATGGCAGGAAATAATCAAACTTATAGCTGAAATCAATACAAATGAAAAAAAAAGAACAATAAAAAGTATCAACAAATCTAAGAGTTGGTTCTTTGAGAAAGTTAACAAGATAGATAAGCCCTTAGCCAAACTAATCAAAAAACAGAGATAGAGTATCCAAATCAACAAAATCAGAAATGAAAAGAGGGACATAACAACAGACCCCCAGGAAATACAGAGAATTATCAGGTCATATTTTGAAAATCTGTATTCCACAAAAACGGAAAACCTAGAAGAAATGGACAGCTTTCTGGACAGGTACCATCTACCAAAATTAAATGAAAATCAGATTAATTACCTAAACAGGCCTATAACCCTTAAGGAAATTGAAGCTGTCATTAAAAACCTCCCCAAAAATAAAAGCCCTGGTCCAGATGGTTTCAGTGCCGAATTCTACCAGACATTCAAAGAAGAATTACTACCGTTACTCCTCAAACTATTTCACACAGTAGAAACTTTAGGAATATTGCCAAATTCTTTTTATGAGGCCACAATCACCCTAATACCCAAGCCACTCAAAGACACAACAAAGAAGGAGAAATACAGACCAATTTCCCTTATGAATATTGATGGGAAAATTCTCAACAAAATTTTGGCAAACCGTATACAACAATGCATAAAAGATATCATCCACCATGACCAAGTAGGCTTCATCCCAGAAATGGAGGGCTGGTTTAACATACAAAAAATTGTAAATGTTATCCATCATATAAACAAACTAAAGGAACAAAACCACATGATCATATCCTTAGATGCTGAAAAAGCCTTTGACAAAAAGCCAACACTCTTTTATGATTAAAGCCCTGGAGAGATCAGGAATACAGTGAGAATACCTAAATATAATTAAGGTGATTTACAAGAAACCAACAGCCAGGATCAAATTTAAGGGAGAAAAACTCAAAGCAATCCCACTAAAGTCACAAACTAGACAAGGATGTCCTCTCTCCCCTTATCTATTCAATATAGTTCTCAAAGTTTTAGCTAAAGCAATAAGGGAACAAAAAGAGATTAAGGGCATACAAATTGGAAAAGAAGAAGTGAAGCTATCTCTATTTGCAGATGATATGATTGTATACATAAGTGACCCACAAAATTCTTCCAAGGAACTGCTACAGCTGATAAACACCTTCAGCAATGTAGGAGGATACAAGATAAACTCAAAGAAATCAGTAGCCCTTCTATATGGTAAAGATAGAAGAGCTGAAAAAGAAATAAGGGAAACATTACTCATCATATTAGCTGCAAATAGTATTAAATACCTTGGAGTAACTATAACCAAAGAAGTAACAGACCTATTTTACAGAAATTTTAAGTCATTGAAGAAAGAAATTGAAGAGGATATCAGAAAATGGAAAGCTCTCCCATGTTCCTGGATAGGTAGGATCAACATAGTAAAAATGGCAATTCTACCAAAGGCAATCTACAGATTCAATGCACTGCCTATCAAAATCCCAGCACAATATTTTTTGGACCTTGAAAGACCAATACTCAATTTCATTTGGAATAACAGGAAAGCCAGGATTGCCAAAACAGTTTTACTCAACAAAAGAACCTCAGGAGGTATCATCATCCCTGACTTCAAGCTATACTATAGAGCTACAGTAATAAAAACAGCCTGGTACTGGCATAAAAACAGACTTGTGAACCAATGGAATAGAATTGAGGATCCAGACATTAACCCAAAAACCTATGAACACCTGATCTTTGACAAAGAGGCCCAAAACATTCAATGGAAAAAAGATAGTATATTTAACAAGTGGTGTTGGCATAGCTGGAAGAAAGTGTGTAGAAAAATGCAAATAGATCCGAGCCTGTCACCCTGCACAAAACTCAAATCCGAGTGGATCAAAGACCTCAACTTAAACCC
>PVIH01025200.1:0-21132 GCA_004025045.1 Sigmodon hispidus
AGGCCATTTGACGAAGCGTGTGAGATCTCTTTTGGGCTGGATGTCCTGCCCGATGCCGAAGTTCTTAGGCCTTTTCTCAAACAGAGGATTCACCACCTTCTTGGTCTCCTGCTTCTTCACCACGGCGGGGGCCGGGGCCACCTTCTTCCCCTTGGCCTTCTTCCCCTTAGGCATCTTGCTCGGCTGGAGGAGAGAGAAAGGAAAGGGAATTGTGGGTAATATGTAAGCGGCCGCAGAGATCGCGAGAGCTCGGTTTCTCTCTTAAGGTGCCTCAGATTGTTCAGTGTGGCACTTGTAGGTATACATTTTACTCTTAGAACTGTTTTTTACTCCCTCTGGCCTAGTGAGCAGGTACAGCCTCCGACATGAAGAAAACGACGCCTGCGAGTTCGTGGACCTGAACGTGCAGCGGAAATGCTCTTCGAGCAATCGCATCATTGCTGCCAACGACCACGCATCCATCCAGATGAATGTGGCTGAGGTTGACAAGGCCACAGGCCGGTTTAATGGCCACTATGAAACCTATGCTATCTGCGGGGCCATTCGCAGGATGGGCGAATCAGATGATTCTATTCTCCGATTAGCTAAAGCTGATGGAATTGTCTCAAAGAACTTCTGAGCAGAAGAGGTTGGGGTGTGTGTGTGTGGATATTTCTCATAAATAAAAGTGAGAATGTAAAAAAAAAAAAGTTTTTTACTGTATCTCAAATATTTTGATTACTTGTGCTTTTATTTCTGCTTTCTTCTAGAAATTTTTAAGTTTCTCTCTGAGTTCTTTAATGGCCCATTTCATCATTGAAAAGTGTATTGCTGCCAGGTATAATGATGCTCCCTTTTAATTCCAGCACTGGGGAGGCAGAGGCAGGAGGATCTCTCTGAATTCAAGGCCTGGTCTATATAGTGAGTTCTAGGACAGATAGAGCTACATGGTGAGACCTTGTCTCAAAACAACAACAAAAAGTGTATTGTTCTGTCTCCATGTATTTATAGTCTCTATTTATAGTTTCTAATCGACTTCATTATTACCAGATAAGAAACAAAAAAATTTTCATTTTTTATTTGTTAAGAGTTGTTTATGTGTAAAATATAATCTATTTTAGACCATGGGCTGCTGGGAAGGATATGTTCTCCCAAGTATTAGATGGAACATTCTACATGTGTTTGTTGGTATCTTTTAATATATAATAGTGTTTTAGGCTGCGCAGTGGTGGCAAGGGAAAGGCAGGAGCAACTCAGTGAGTTGAATCCAGCCTAATCTAGAAAGAGAGTTGCAAGGAGTTGGTGAGATGGCTCAAGGGTTGATCACTGGCTGCTCTTCCAGAGGACCTGAGCTCAATTCCCAGTTCCCATCTATCAGCTCACAAACTGTCTGTAACTCCAGTTCCAGGGGATCTGACACCTTCACATCACTACACATAAAATAAAGTTAAATAAATAAATGAGAGAGAGAGAGGGAGATCCAGAACAGGCAGGGCTGCACCAAGAACCCCTGTGTGGTGATGTATTTAATAAAATCAGTCTGGAATATCAGAGAACAGATCTACCCACAGTCAAATCAGGCTGGTCAGAGTGGTAACTCATGCTTTAAACCCAAGGAGGGGGTAGGGAGGAACACAGGGACAGAGTGGTGACCTACGCCTTTAATCCTATCTCCAGAGACAGAGATCCTTCTGTGTTTCCATGAGTTCAAGGCCTAACAACCAAACAGTAGTGGCTCATGCTTTTAATCCTAACTCTAGGATTATGATACAGAGTTGAACCCAGAAATAAAACAACTAGGCAAAGACGATATTCAAGGAAGTGTAGGCAAAGGATGAGATATTCTGTAGAAATTATGAGTCAGACAGAGGAATTTGGAAAATAGCTTTTACCCTGAGAAGTTGGCTGGATGAGAATTGACTGTGTGTGGTCTGTTTTCTCTTCTGATATTCCAGCTTTCCCCCACTATCTGAGTTTTCATTAAATATAAACTAGAATTTGTGTTTCAACCCTGTGTCAGAAAACAACAAAAAAGTGTTTTTTTACTCTGAATTCCATTGGGGGAAAAATTTGGTGTGTGTGGTGTGTGTGTGTATGGTGTGTGTGTGTATGGTGTGTGTGTGTGGTGTGTGTGTGTATGGTGTGTGTGTGTGTGGTGTGTGTGTATGGTGTGTGTGTGTGGTGTGTGGTGTGTGGTGTGTGTGTGTGTGGTATGTGTGTGTGGTATGTGTGTGTATAGTGTGTGTGTGGTGTGTGTGTGTGTGTATAGTGTGGGGGGGAGTGTGTGTGTGGTGTGTGTGTGTGATGTGTATGTGTTTGTGATGTGTGTGTGGTGTGTGTGTTTGTGGTGTGTGTGTGTTTGTGGTATGTGCGTGCTCTTCCAGAGGACCCTAGAGAAGATAAGAAGATAACCTGCAGGAGTCAGTTCCCTCCTACCATGTGGGTCCTGGGGTCCAAACTCAGGCTATTTTGCTTCTCAGTGCCTTTATACCCTGAAACATCTTTTGCTTGCCCCTCTTTGTTAATGTTTTTGTGTGTATAATCTACCTGTTGAAAAGAAGACATTGAAATCACCCACTATTTTTATAACTGCACCTACCTGTCCCCATTTTTAAAATTAAAGCTTTATTTTTAATTATATATAATTGGGGAATGTGTCTTTGTGCTATGTCTGAAGAATCCAGAAGATGACACCAGATTTCCCTGACTTAAAATTTCAGGCAGTTGAGTTGTAGAGATGGCTTAGAGGTTAAGAGCACCAACTGTTCTTCCAGAGATCCTGAGTTCAATTCTCAGCAACCACATGGTGGCTCACAACCATCTATAATGAGGTCTGATACCTTGTTCTGTACACTGTATACATAATAAATAAATAAATCTTTAAAAAAAAAAAAGAAGAAGAAGAAGACAGCCTGGTCTACAAAACAAGTTCTAGGGCAGCCAAGGTTACACAGAGAAGTCATATCTCAAAAACAAAAACAAACAAACAAACAAAAACTACTTTCAGATGTGACTATAGCTATTTTAGCTTGATTTTAGATTCCATTTTTTTATCATTTCCTATCTTTTCACTGTCAGTTTAGTTATTTTGTTTGTTGAAGAGGTGGAGGGAAGACTTTATAGTCTATTGCCTTTTAATTCAGCTAATATAGATCTTTTAATTGAACAGTTAAAACTATTTGCAGTTAGGCTTATTATTGAGAAGTATTTGCTGATTGCTGTAATCGTATAGATGTTTGCCCTAGTCCTGCCTTAGTTAAGTTGAGAACTATTTGTTTATTTTCTTTCTTACTCACCTTTGGAATTTACTGAGTTGAACATGTTTGGTTCCTTCCTAGTTCTCATGTACTCATCTATTACTCTTGGGAAACTTATTATTTTTTGTGCTTTTGTGTCTGTTTATTTTTTCATCTACTACTGTGAGATCCCTTACGTTTCCCCTACAATGCTGACCTACAGTAATGACATGCCTTAATATCTGCTTAGCTTGAAAGATTTTTTTTTTTTTTTTTTTGAGATAGGGTTTCTCTGTGTAGCCCTGGCTGTCCTAGAACTCTCTCTGTAGACCAGGCTAGCCTCAAACTCAGACATGCACCTGCCTCTGCCTCTTGAGTGCTAAGATTAAAGGTGTGCACCACCACAGCTCAGCTTCTTAATAGATTTTTAAGCCTCCTTCAATACTAAAGGATAACTCTTCTGGCACACACCCTTGATTCCAGGCCTCAGGAGGTAGAGATGAATCTATGAGTTCAAGGTCAATATGTTCCAGGACAAAGAAGGCTACATAGTGAGACTATACTTAAAAAGAAAAGAACAAGGGGCTGGAGAGATGGCTCAGCGGTTAAGAGCACCATCTGCTCTTCCAGAGGACCCGGGTTCGATTCCCAGCACCCACATGGCAGCTAACAACTGTCTGTAGTTCCAGTTCCAGGCAAAACACCAAGGCAAATAAATAAATAAATAAATAAATAAATAAATAAATAAATAAATAAAGCTTTAAAAAAAAAGAAAAGAAAAGAACAAAAAAGGAAAGGAAAGAAAAAGATCATTTTTCTGGATATATTAATCTTGGTGGGCAATTGTTTACATTCGGGACTTGAGATAAATAATTTTGATTCAAGAAGTTTTGCTTAACACCAATCAAATTCTGACACATCTATCTTTTTGTATAAGTTGGAATTTTAAAATATTTATTTCTATTTTATGTGTATGGGTGTTATGTCTATGCATCATGTGCACACAATGCTCTCAGAGGCCAGAAGAGGTCAGCAGATCCCTAAAACTGGAGTTACAAACAGTTGTTAGTGACCACGTAGGTGCCACGGTTGAATTTGAATCCTTGGTAACAACAGGTGTCCTTAACCACTGAGCCATCTCTCCTGCCCCTTGTTCTATATTCTTAGCATTTTAACTATATGATATGTGTTAGGTCCTAAGCATGCATGGGGTGAGAGGGGCCAGCAAAATGGCAGTGCTGGTGAAAATGTCTTAAGCAGGACTCTCTAACAGGGTAAATAGTATTGTTAGTGGGTAAATGTGCAATCTGTCCACAGCCTGGGTTCAGGTCCTAAGGCAAGGACTGGTGATGTCCAGCAGAAAGAAATGAATTGTCTGTTTATCAGATGAGTTTCACATAAATGGCTGGCCCCAAATAGCTCCAATAATCTTTATTTACACATCAGAAACAGCCAAGTCTTTCCCATCCTCCAACATTAACCTCATTTTGCTAGTTTGGCCTCATACCAAGCCAGGTACTTCTTATCTTTACAAAACTAAAGATGTTTGACACAGGCACACATTTTCTTTTTCTTTCTTTCTTTCTTTTTTTTTTTTTAATTATTTAGCTTTATTTATGTGCATTGGTATGAAGGTGTCAGATCTCTGGAACAGGAGTTACAGACAGTTGTGAGCTGCCATGTGGGTGCTGGTAATTGAACTCAGGTCCTCTAGGAGAACAGCCAGTGCTCCTAACCCCTGAGTCATCTCTCCAGCCCCCCAGGCACACATTTTCAAGAACACTATTGTTCAAAACATATTTACAGAAATTGGACTTATCTGCCTCCGATCCTGTCAGCACTGAGTTAGAACAGCTTCCAAGGCCTGCAGTGACAGCTGGCATCCCCAAACAAGAAACCTGAGAAACATCAACTTCCAAAGAATTTTAGAAGAACAAAAAAAAAAAAAATGGAGTTTCTAGGAATGATCACATCTGTACCATGAATGGTTGACAAAATGACAATAAACTGCCAAGGGAATCATCAATATTACAAGAGAGAAAAGAGCATGGAGGCCCTGCAGGCCCAGTAGTTTTCTGTGCTGTCTTGAAGTCCACTGGTCCCTTGACAAGTGAGACTGTCCAGGTGGGCTTTTGCATCATCTAGAGACCCACTGGACAAGTACTCATATACTAGTCCAAAGCAGGGCCCCACAGCTCCCGACAGGTAAGCAGGCATCTAAGCCCCACACTCTTCAGGAATCTCCATGGGCAGGTTTCTGAAGAGCTTCTGCCTCCTTTCTCCACCCCCAATGGCCAGAGCCAAGGGCATCTAGCTCCTAAGAACACAAACAGCACTAACTCCTTGGCTATTCTAGCCCTCACCTCTTCTCCCGTTGCCTACAAAGCTTTTCCCACGCTCCTCTGAGAGACAGCCCTGCAGTCTGATTTCCAGAATAAACTCTTCTTTAAACCCACAGAGTGGCTGAGTTCAGTGGTTTTTTTTTTTTTAACTTTATTTATTTACTTATTTGCCTTGGTGTTTACCTGGAACTGGAACTACAGACAGTTGTTAGCTGCCATGTGGGTGCTGGGAATCGAACCCGGGTCCTCTGGAAGAGCAGACGGTGCTCTTAACCAGTGAGCCAACTCTCCAGCCCTCAGTGGTTTCACTAATCCCTTGCTTACAATATGAAGGGGTTCTTTTCCTGGTCATATCTCTTTGGAGTTCTAAATGCTTCTTATACTTGAATTTGTACCCTATGTTTGAGATTTTTTTCTATTGTTATTTCATTTAATATATTTATTGTTAGGTGGAAACAGAGGCCATAATTGGGGTAATGAACATTTATACCAAGATGGTATAAGCAGAAAAAAGTATTCACCCTATAGAGGCAGAAAGAGGCCAAGACACTATGGAAAGTACCCAGCTTGCCTTGCCAGGGACCAGGGTGAAATGAAACTTGGTTCCTAGTAGTTTATAGGGCCCTTGCTGGACTTATTCCAAGAACTCATTTGCTCGGAAGCTATGAGGAGAATTCCAAGGAACCTTTGCAGGGCTGTTTGATGAAGCAATTTTAGGGCAGTTGAATTTCCACCTTGTCTCTCTTTTTTTTTTTTTAAGATTTATTTATTAAGTATACAGTATACAGAAGAAGGCACCAGATGTCATCATAGATGGTTGTGAGTCACCATGTGGTTGTTGGGAATTGAACTCAGGACCTCTGGAAGAACAGTCAGTGCTCCTAACCTCTGAGCCATCTCTCCAGCCCCCCACCTTGTCTCTTATCTAGATTCCCTAGATAGATGTCACGGCTGAGTATCTGGATACTTTTCCACTAAGATAAGACTGAAAGAATGGGGACTGGAGAGATGGCTCAGCGGTTAAGAGCACTGACTGCTCTTCCAGAGGACCCGGGTTCGATTCCCAGCACCCACATGGCAGCTAACAACTGTCTGTAATTCTAGTTCCAGGCAAACACCAAGGCAAATAAATAAAAAAAAATTAAAAAAAAAGTAGCCATTCTACAGACGAGCGCTTCTAAGAGAAGTGCACATTGGGCTAGGTGTCATAATCTGTATTCTCAGCAATTGTGAGGTACAGACAGGAGACTCTGCAACTGCTGTGGAGTATCCACCACAGAAGACTGCTGGAACATGGATTTAAGGGAACAGAAAGTCTTTATGAGCCAACCAGTGACTACATCGGTGTATACTAGATGTTTGAAAACCCAGTGTAGCCCAAAGCCTTTTTTAGGTTGACCTTTTAAACACAAAAAACTATCCCGGGTTGACATACTTCAGTTAACAAGAACAGTTAGCCAGAATCAAAACTACAGGAGCCAAAAAAGGAAAACAAAACAAAACACAATTGAACAACTTTCTCAGAACTAAGGGCTTTGATGGATTAGGTCTTTTTTTTAGTTTTGTTAGGTGGTGTTGTCTGAAGAACCAGCCCGCCTCCAATTTAGGCTTAAAAAGCATCTTCTTACTATACTATCTACTACAAACTAGGTTCATTCCTGTTTATAACTTAAACCTCTATTTCTCAAGAACTGGGTTATTCCTCACCTGTAACTCCAAATGGTTCTGTACTTTCTATTCCAGAAATGGTGCTGTAAGAATTTAGCAGATTCATTTTATGAGGTAGATATTAGATGGAATAGTTGTTTTATAGAAGTACCATGACCTTGAAGAATTCATGTGAAAAAGGTGATTGCTTTGTTGGAGGGGCTTTGCAGTCATCCCCTGACTTTGGTCACAAGGTGCCTCAGGCACACCTGAGGCTCTTGTATTAGAATGTATTGCACAATACACCATACGTAAGATAGGACTAGGTTCATGGAAGCATTTGATGTGCTCCTTTAGAAGACACGTAAATTAAGATCAGGGACCTCCTATGAGAAAATTCTTTGTGTACTTTCAATAAATACACCTATGCATGGCTGTTTGGGGGTCAGTCCATCAGAAGAGGCTTTACTTTTCCTGCTGCCACTTAACCCTAAAATGTTTGTTTTCGGGCTGGATGGTGGTTGCACGTGCCTTTAATCCCAGCACTTGGAGAGGCATAAATAGGCAAATCTCTGTGAGTTTGAAGTCAGCCCCAATATTCAGACAGAGCATATCCCAGGATAGGCTCCAAAACTACATAAATAAACTGTGTCTCACCCTCCCCCACCAAAAAAATTAATTTAGGAGTGCCTTTTTTCTACCAACCCATACTACATGGCGAACCCTGACAGAATGGCAATCATGTCTTTGTTTCAAAAAGTTGTTTATAACCATCTTGCAAATCTACCTTTGTTTCAAAAAGTGATACCTATCACTACCCTGTTATGACTGCCTGTTTTGACAGTCTAGCAACCATGTCTTTGCTTCAGGAGGTCATTAGGACTAACTTGTTTTGCTAATGTTCTGCTCCTGTGACCCCACCTGTTTGCCCACCCAATCCCCCATTTGGAAACCCCCTACCCCAGAGCTATAAAAGCCTTGTCTTCTTCACATCATATGCTGACCTCTTGAACCCCGCCTTAGAGGGAGACAAACCCTATATAGGAATAAAAAAGCTTGTTTTAATTAATTGCCTTAATTAATTTGTCCATGATGATTTGGCTCAGTGATTTTTCTCGTCCCATTTTTGGGAATAGCGATTGAGTGGAAGCCCAACCTGTTCCCCCACCCCACCCCCCAAGCTTGCCAAACAGTGGCCCCTCCCCCAGAGCTGCCCTCCCGTTCCAAAAGTTAGCCCTTCCCTGGGGCTACTTAAGACCACATCTGCAGGTTAAGATGAGGCCCAGGAGCCTCCTGGCTCTCCCCTTGCCTTTCTAAGGGTTACCTAGGGTTGCTTTGTTCTATACTCATTAAACCTGGACTTTTTCTTATTTGGTCTGATTTGGGTTGTTGGGCCAGCAGAGAGGCTTGTCATGGTACAAAAACTTATTAATTAGCAGTCTACATGCTGCATTTTACAGCCTGAATGGTGCTTCTATCATGGACTCACTTGTGCTAAGGTCTGAGGTCCTACTAAGGTCCAAGGCCCTGTTACAGGGCTATATATAGTTCACTCTAGGCCACATAGCCAATTTGAGAACAGCTTGGATTGGGTTCCCTATTTTAGGGCCCAGAGCAGTTTACCAGACAGACAGCAGGCCCTTGTTGGCACCTGGTGGTTCCAGGAAGGGACCATGAGCAGACCCAGGGAAGAGCCAGCACCTAAGGGAAAATTCTTGACATTCCAAACATTCCCTCGGAAAGGAACCTTAACAGTAGAACAGTTAGTCTCCCAGGTACGCACCTGCTTATCTGCTGATACAGGTAAACCTTAAGGACTACTGCTAAATGTGGAAACATCCCTAGAATTCAAAGCAGCCAATGAACTTGTAACAGGTACCCCTAGCCTGAGCTTGGACCAATCTCAAGACTGTAATCCTGAAGCTCTGAAGCCCCTAGAGCATCCCACACAATAAAATACCTTGCCTCATGCTGCTCAGAGTCTCTTCTACTCCACCACTGAGCAGGATGGAAGTAGTGATCCAAGCTAGCTTGTCAAAAAAGAGACTCTGCTGTTGCATCGGACAGGTCTCTTGGTGGTCTTTTTGGACATCTGGATTCTGAGCACAACATCTAACATCATTAAAAAATATATAATTAAATAAATAAATTTAAAACGGAGAAATGAAAATATATGCAAGACAGAAAGCAGACTGAATTGATTTAGTCTAAAGTTTTGTTTTGTTTTCTCCTCTTTTTTCTTCAAGACAGGATTTCTCGGTATAACAGTCCTGGCTGGCTGTCCTGAATCTTGCTTTATAGAACAGGCTGGTTTCAAACTCACAAAGAACCACCTTCCACTCCCCCACTAAGTGCTGGGACTTAAGGCATGGGTCACCATAAACTCAGTCTAGGAGTCTTGATTGGGTTCGTTCTCTTTGCCACTTAAAGGTGAGAAAAATCTGAAGTGCAGCAGGTAGCTGTGGGGAAATCCCACGCACATCAGTAAGAATCAGCAGTTAAAGGGTGGCGTTTATTGGAGGTGAGAACCATGGACACCACAGACCAGACATAGAGAAAAAGACCCTCTGCCAAACGAGGGGAACTCGGGAAAACTGAAAATCCAATCTCTTCTCAAGGTCTAAAAGCCCTGAGGGGTTTCCTCCCTTAATTCAACTGGTCAGTTTGAAGAAAGTCTCTCACCCAATTTCCAGAGACCATAGCTAGAAACTGCTGTTCACAGAGGGGCAGCATGACCTAAGTTCCAACTGCAGAATCCATAGCACCCTGGCCCTGCTATCTGACCAGCAAATGCTCTAGTCAAAATACACCACCATCATTCCTGGGCCCAGATTCAAGGAGGAATTCCCCAGATTAGTTGTCAGCACACAACCTTGTACTAGAGTAACTCCAAATTGTGGTTTTCCCTTTAAAGGTGGCTCTTAAGCTCCCCTCAGGAGCCCCTCCTGATCTTGCTATGGCAAGAGCTGGACTGGATTCCCTGCCATGGCTTGTATTTACATCAATAAACCTTGCTATTGCATTCTGATACATCCTTGTCTCTGGTGGTCTCTCCAGGGTTGCGACTTTGGGTATAACAGTTGGGAGCAGCCATTCTTTTTGAAGTCAAAACAGGTTGAACCAGAGATGGCTGTTTCCAGGTGAAGCCAGTTCTGCCTTTCAGGTGCTGTACTAAATTCTTGTGAGTACTTTTTACTATGCTGGCCTGCCAGTGCAAGGTGAGGGAAGCCATCCACAAGCTTCTCCAGCAACTAGGCCTGAGGACCCTATGGTTGGATGCCTGTCCATTGCTTTTAACTAATGACTATGATTTGTTTAGTTTTTAAATTTATTTATTTGCCTTGGTGTTTGCCTGGAACTGGGAACTGGAACTACAGACAATTGTGAGCTGCCATGTGGGTGCGGGGAATTGAACCCCGGTCCTCTAGAAGAGCACTTGGTGCTCTTAACCGCTGAGCCATCTCTCCAGTCCTTGATTTGTTTAATTTTAAAGAAACTACTGATAAAGACTTCTTTTCATTTTGCTCATTTTTCATATAACTCTTTGTACCCACTCATTCTTCTGTTAATTCTACCAGTCAAGAGTAAGAAAGACCCCTACAACAGTTTAAAGCCAAATTTGAAGCAAGCTTAAATACTGGCCAAGTTGATGGACTCTAGCCAGGTTCATCTCTGGTTTCCCAGAAAATGGTCCTAAGTCATGGTTTACAAGGGGCTTAAAGTATTTCCTGTTAGGTTCAATCGGGGCAAGCATACATCCTGACTTTCTTCCTGCTCCCGAAACTGCAGTCCACAAGTGATGCAGAACATCTGGTTCAGATGGGTCAAACAAACTTGTCTAAGGGAATAAAAACACTTGAATTGTTCTCTCCCATAAACAAGAGCCCCAGCATTTCAGGAACTGTCTGTCCTTGGGCATGCCTTGCAGATCAGAGGCATTTTGTTTCATGGATCTCTTAGGTTTAGTAAGGAAAACTTAAACTGTAGCTTCGGCTCTCACCCTTCCTCTGCGTAGCTGATTTTTGTCTATTAACACCCCTTCCTACCTCCAGGAAGCCACCATTCTGCTTCTTATCTTTTAGAGTACTTTCTTTTTTTTGTTTTTTTTTTTGTTTGTTTGTTTTGTTTTTTCCTTCTTCTTTATTTATTTTGTATTTATCAAGAAAAACAGTAAAATGAATTTAAAATGCTGATAAGTTAACAATATAGAGTAATTTCAATATCCATAAGGATGAAACACTATAGTACTTGTCCTTTTGTGATTTATATACTTAATGTGGCATCTTCAAGTTTCATCATCTTGTAATGGTGTCAGAATGCGCCCCCCCTTAAAGATGAGCAGTGACTATTGATATCCATCATTGTTTATACCACATTCTGTGGATTGATTTATCCACCACTGAATTGAGACTCCGTCACAGCCACGTTTGACCTAATGTGAATGAATGTCAACTGTGCAATGAATGCATATGTAAAGATACTTATGTGAGTCTCTGATTTCCTTTGTCTTTGGTATGTACACGGAAGAGAAATTGCCAGATCATGATAATTTAAAAAAAACTTTTGTTTTGTTTGTTTAATACAGGGTTTCTCTGTGTAACTCTGGCTGTCCTGTAGAACAGGCTGTCCTGGAAATCAAGAGATTTGCTTGTCTCTGTCTCCTGAGGCTAGTATTAGTGTGCCACCATGTATGTCTTTTTAATTTTATTTTTGATTTAAATTTTTAATGTGTTGAAGAAAGCCAAGCTGTAAGAACTTACAGAGTCTAAGGCAGCATGCACAGGGCCTGTTTGGTCCGCGCCAGATCATCTCCTGAATTTGCAAGTGAGCGAGTCTCTGAGACTCTTGCCTTCCCTCGGGCTCATTTCCCCACTCTGTTGTCATAGCGTGTCTAAAGTGATAGATTTTGTTTTACCTTAGTATATTTTAGTTACATTTTATTATTACCCCTTAGAAGCCTGTTTGTCTTCTAATGAAAAACAGGAAAGGTGTGTAGGTCTGGATGAGAGCTGAAGTGGATAGAAATTGGGAGGAAACGAGGGAGGGGAAATTGTAATCAGGATATATTATGTGAGGGGAAAATACCTATATTTGATAAAGGGGGAAAATTTTAAAAAGAATAGAATAGCCATGTTGTTTTTTACAGATGATGTCCCATTTTACCTTCTTACCACCAATGCATAAGAGTTCCCATTTCTCTACATCCACACCAAAACTTGTTTCATGATTTACATATACATATGCAAATAAATATGTGTGTAAAATAGAATATTTAAAAATGCTTTATTTTATGAATATAGGTGTTTTGTTTATATGAATTTTTGTACATCCCATGCCTGCTGTGCCCATGGAGGCAGAAGAGGGCATTAGATCTCCCAGAGCTAGAGGTATAGAAGATAATGAGTCATCATGTGGGTATTGAATGGAGCCTGGGTCTCCTGTAAGAGCACTTCAGTGCTCTTAACTGCTGAGCCATCTTTCTAGTCACCCAGAATGACATTTTGATCAGGGACAGACTTCATATACAAGTACAGTCCCTAAGATTATAATGGAGCTGGAAACATTCTATCACCAATGAGTCCACAGCTACATTGCCCATCTCAGTATTACCTACCAATTCATACTTCTGTGGTGATCCTGGTGTAAAAACCTTTTGTACCGCCATTCACATACAAGTATAACATAAAATTATCTACAGCACATAATACTTGATAAGGATAATAAACTCTTGACAAAAAAAGAAGGGGCTGGAGAGACGGCTCAGAGGTTAAGAGCACTGACTGTTCTTCCGGAGGACCTGAGTTCAATTCCCAGCATCCACATGGCAGCTAACAACTGTCTGTAATTCCAAGATCTGACACCCTTACACAGTTATACATGCAGGCAAAACACCTATTCACATAAAATAAAAATAAATGTAAAAAAAATGTTACCAGTTTAATTACTATACTATGTTTTTGTTTTGAATTTGTAACATTTATTTACTTTGTGTGTGTTTGCACACACATGCCACAGAACAGGTGTGAAAGTCAAAGGACAACTTGCTAGAGTTGTTTCTCTGATTTTACCTGGGATTGAACTCAAGTTGTCAGACTGGTCAGCCATCTGTGTTATCAGCTGAGTGCTCACACCAGGACTGTACTTCTGGCTTTAAGAGATAAGCTTTGTTGTTGGGTTTGTCCTTTTATTGAACTAAGGGCCCCAGGAACGCTAGACAAGTTCTCCGACACTGGGTGGTCCTTCTCAGCCTCCGTACTGTCCTTTTCCTTTCTCTTCCTCTCCTTCTGATGTCTTTTCTTACTCTGTACTTTATTATTTCACCCTTTTTAAAAAGAATCTCATTGGGGCTGGAGAGATGGCTCAGCGGTTAAGAGCACCCTCTGCTCTTCCAGAGGACCCGGGTTCGATTCCCAGCACCCACATGGCAGCTAACAACTGTCTGTAGTTCCAGTTCCAGGCAAACACCAAGCAAATAAATAAATAAATAAAGTTTAAAAAAAAAAAAAAAAAAAAAAAAGAATCTCATTAAGTAGACCTGACTGGCCTTGAATTGGCAGCAATCCTCCTGCCTCGGCAACCCGAGTGCTAGGACTTCAGGCATGCCACCTATGCTATACAATATTGTTATTTTAGATTATAATTTTTCTACTTGCATATAAAAAAGATTTACTGGGGGCTGGAGAGATGGCTCAGCGGTTAAGAGCACCGTCTGCTCTTCCAGAGGACCCGGGTTCGATTCCCAGCACCCACATGGCAGCTAACAACTGTCTGTAGTTCCAGTTCCAGGCAAACACCAAGGCAAATAAATAAATAAAGAAAAAAAAATTTAAAAAAAAAAAAAAAAAAAAAAAAAAAAAAAAAAAAAAAAAAAAAAAAAAAAAAAAAAAAAAAAAAAAAAAAAAAAAAAAAAAAAAAAAGATTTACTGAACAGGCAAGGTGGCTCACAACTTTAATCCTAGCTCTCTGGAGGTAGAGAGAGGCAGGCAGATCTCTGTGAGTGGCAAACCAGCATGTTCTATAGAATTCGAGACCATCCAGGGCTCCTCCAAAAAAACAAAAATAAATCTTGCTGTAAAAGTACATGCAGTATTGCACCAACAGCTACCTCATACATCTTGCCTTTACTGGTGCCTCCTGACTATATCAAGAGTCTTTAGCCTGGTACAATGGTAGACATTTGGGACATAGAAAAGGAGGATCCCTATTGAGGGGAAAGATATGGTGAATAGATTCATGTAAGTCTGAGTAACAGGGAGACCAGAAGAGAATATTGGATTTTCCCAGAGCTAGAGATGCAGTGCTTGTGACCATCTGAATATGGTTAGATACAGTCACTGGGAACTGAATTTGGGACCTCTGTAAGGTATGTACAGAATGTACTCTTAATCATTGAATCATCTCTCCAGCCCCTCTTTCTATGTAGGCTTATGTGCCTATGATACTCACACAATAGGGCTGGAGAGATGGCTCAGTGGTTAAGAGCACTGACTGTTTTTCCAGAGGACCGGGGTTCAATTCCCAGCACCCACATGGCAGCTAACAACTGTTGGTAGTTCCAGTTCCAGGCAAACACCAAGGCAAATAAATATATAAAAAGTTAAAAAAAAAGATACTCAGACAATGACACTATCATCTAACCATGCATATCTCTGAATGTATCTCTATAATGTAGCTGTTTCCTCTAATTGAACATAACCTGACTTGCAGTTGTTATAACTCACACGTGATATGGACTATTAAAATTATCTCCTGAGGATGAGGTTGGGATGTTGTAGTAAAATTTAGACATTATTTTTAAAAAAGATTTACCTATTTATTATGTACACAGTATACAGAAGGGGGTACCAGATGTCATTATAGATAGTTGTGAGCTACCATGTAGTTGCTGGGAATTGAACTCAGGACCTCTGGAGGAGCAGTCAGTGCTCTCAATCCCTGAGCCATCTCTCCAGTCCCCGATTTAGACATTATTTAAAGAGCCTTAATAGTCTTTAAAAATCAAGACTCTTATGGGTTGTGGCCAAAATAAATTAAAAGCCAGAGACACTAAGTTCTAGGCACAGTTATTGTTTCTACATTCTAGAGAGTAGATCAGAACCAGCATGAGACTATTTCTCTCTCCAAAAATTGTCTTAAAGTTTTTTTTATATTGTGAGTATATTATACCCCTAAATAAATATTAATCCTTCATACAATATATTACAAGCAAATTTATTACTATATCTGGCACCCAATGTGGATTCACAATAGGGTGTGGCTCATGAGACACTTAGGAGGCCTTTAATAGATGCTCTTCCCATTGGGGTGCGGACTCTCCAGTGGAACATTACAGCTAGAGTCAGTCATGATCCAGGTAGAACTTTCCAGTGGTGCAGATGTATCTGAATAGTAACTAACCCAAGAAAACTCATTCATTCACCAGCCTGGGCATGGACGGAATGCTTTCTTTGTTGTGTTTTTGTCCTCATATACCCCCTACACACAGAAAGAGACAATGCCTAATAGTCATACCAATGGTAGAAGGTGGTATTTATAAAAAGATACTTTAAAGGGCAGTCTCATGTCTCACCAATCAGGTTTAGAAGGGTGAATAATGGCCCCAAAAGAGATCAGACTTAGTCCCTGGAATACACCAATGTTTTCCACTAAGTTAGAGATTACTGTGACTAAAGTCAGACTATTGAGTTAGGGGAAGCTAGGATATGTGGTCCTCGCTGTCCTAGAACTCACTATGTAGACCAGGCTGGCCTTGACCTCATTGAAATTTCCTGTCTGTGACTCCCAAGTGCTCGGAATTGGGAACATCATGCCTGGCCCACAAAAGAAACAAATTTAAAACTTAGTGGCAATAAATTTGTAACCAAGCCAGGTGCTATCAGCTAGGTCCATCCATTATATACATTTCTATCAATGAGTAGTATCTTTATTATCTGTTGATATTAAACTAAATTAATGAGCCTGGCGGTGGTGACCCACAACTTTAGTCCCAGCACTCAGGAGTCTGAGTTCAGGGCTAGCCTGGTCTACTAAGAGAGTTTCAGGACAGCAAGGGCTATTATACAGACAAACCATGTCTCAAAAAACACAACAAAAAACTGAATCAACAATTACCAACACGCTTTATTTCCTTAACTTTATTTCCTCCTCAACTTGTAATTATTCATTTCTCTAAGCAATTATTTACATTTTCCAACACGAACTACATGTAGATGTAAAATGTTTTGTTTAACCATTACTTGCTGAATTCTATTTTGGATCTTGATTAAGATTCATGCTCACTGCAGTACAACCAGCCCTTGAAAGCCACAGGGTTTTGCATCTGTGGATTCAACCAAATGATAAAACAAATGAAAAACAAAAAAAGCAATGTACCCACCCTAAGTTTATACAGACTTTCCATGCTGTAACCTAATCAAACAGTATGGTATCCGTTTTCATAGCATTTATATTGTAGTGGATGCTATAAGTCATCTAGAGATGATTCAAAGTATATAGGACAATGTGCACAAGTTCAAAGCAAGTACTCTGCTGTTTTTACTTTACGGCATGTAATGAATTTTGTTCCACAAGCCAGGACCTTCATCCAGTTTCTCACAGACACTGAGGGACAGAAGAGAGCCTCTAAAAAATAAACATATTTTTAAAAGTGTTCTTTGGGGGCTGGAGAGAGTTCAGTGGTTAGAGCACTTGCTGCTTTTCCAGAGGACCTAAATTTGGTTCCCAATATCCAATAAGGATGCTGCTCACAGCTACTTGTAATTCTCCCTCTAGGAAATCTGATGTCTTCTTTGGACCCTTGTGGGTACCACATGCATATGCACAAACCCACACACATATACAAAGCCATATACATAATTAAAAATAATGTTAACTTTTGGGGCTAGAGAGATGGCTCAGTGGTTAAAAGTGCTGATCCCAGCACCTACATTAGGCAACTCACAATGACTTGTAACAACAGCTCCAGAAGAGCACATACACATAAAAATAATTTAAAAAATAAAATGCCCTTTAGAAAATGCTGGATGTGGTGGTACACACGTTTAATCACAACACCTGAAGCAGAGGGAGGCAGATCTCTATGATAGCCTGTATAACAAATAAAACTTTAAAAATGTATTTATATAGAGTGTATAGGTGTTTGGCCTGCATGTGGGTTTGCATACCACAATTATGCAAGACTCCCAGAGGTCAGTAAAGGGTGTCAGGCCTCTGGAACTATGATATAGATGGGTTTGAGCTGCTATATTGAGTTGCTGGAAACTGAAACTGAGTCCTATGCAAAAGCAACAGGTACTTTTAACTAAGTTATCCATTCCATATATACATACATACATACAAACATACATACATATATATAGGTTTTTCAAGACATAATTTCTCTATGTAGCCCTGGCTGTCCTTGAACTCACTCTGTAGACCAGGATGGTCTTTAACTCACAGAGATTCTCCTGCCTCTCCTAAGTTTGTAATGATTGTAATTCTATCACCACCATCCACATCTCACCCTGCTAGGTGGACTAGGTTGGTGTAGTCCACCCCCTTGTCAATTTAGCAACCGGGAGGATGAGGTAAGAATACCACAAGTTTCAGATCATCCTGAGCTGCATAGTGAGAGCCTGCCTCAAAAAACAAACCACCTTTTTCCTCTGTCTTAGTCTGCCATCTGGGCATGGCTGTAAAGATTTGTTGGGTATTGCTTTTCAAACGGTCTCTTGATGTATCCTGGTTGTCCTGGAAAGGGATTATGGTGTTGTACACTGTAAATATTTGTCACTATAAATATTGGTTTAATAAAATGCTGATTGGATGGCTAGAAGATAGGCAGACATGGGGGACAGACGGGCGACAAGAAAAGAATTCCTGGAAGAGAAAGAACAGAGAGACTAGAGCCAGATACAGAGGAAGATGAGAATGTTGCACTGAAGCAAAGGTAGCAAGCCATGAGGCTAAACATGGGTAAGAATCGTGAGTTAGTTTAAGAGTAAGAGTTGGAAAGGAATAAGCCTGAGTAATAGGCCAAAGTTTATAATTAATATAAGCCTTTGTGTGATTATTTGGAATGAAATGGATTCAGGACAGGTCGGCCAGGCGGGAAAGAGAAACTTCTGAACACAGAGATTTGCTTTTACCTACTATATTCTGAGTTGTTTTTCCATTCTGATTTGTATCATTCATTCACTCTAGAAAATTCTCCACAACTTTTTCAATATTCCCTAACATCAACTCCAATCTTTCCTTCTGGAATGTCTAATAAACATAATCTCCAAAATTCTTGTCTATATGCTATCTTAACTACCTTCTAAGTTAACATTTCAATTGCAATATTTCAATATTCTATTGAGGAAAAACATCTTATTTTTGAGACCAGATCCTACTACTTTCCACAGGCTTGGCCTCTGGCTTCCTGTTTCCTGCCTCAGTCTCCAAGGGCCTGGGTTATAAGCATGTTCCGCTATGCCTGGGGCTTATTGGGAAAATTTATCTGATACATTTTTAATTTTTGACTTTTTGACAAGGTTCTATGAAACCCTGGTCTTGACTTCATAATCTGCTTCACAGTCCCAAGTGCAGTTGTTACCAACATCATGCACCATCACATACAGCTCCAGATTTTTTAAATATTTATTTTTATTTTATGTGAATTGGTGTTTTGCCTGCATGTATAACTGTGTAAGGGTGTCAGATCTTGGAATCACAGTTGTTAGCTGCCATATGGATGCTGGGAATCGAACTTAGGTCCTCCGGAAGAACAGTCAGTGCTCTTAACCGCGGAGCCATCTCTCCAGCCCAACAGATCAGATTCTAAAAGCACCTATAGCATGGTATAGCTTCCTTTTGTTTTTTTTTTTTTCAAGACAGGGTTTCTCTGTGTAACAGCCCTAGCTGTCCTGGACCTCTCTGTGTAGACCAGGCTGGCCTCTAACTCACAGCAATCCTCCTGCCTCTGCCTCCTGAGTGCTGGGATTACAGGCAAACACTGCCACCACTGCCCAGCTCTGTAGCTTACTTTTATAGAATCTTTGACTTTTAAAAAGTTTTGTGAATTATGTCTTTTTTGTTGTTTTTTTTTTTTTTTAAAAAAAAAAAAACATGGTCTCATTAATTAGCTCTGGTGGGCCTGTAACTCATCATGTAGGCCAGGTTACCCTCAGACTCAGAAATATGCCTGCCTCTGCCTGAGTGCTGAAAATAAAAAAGTATGCTACTATCTGACATTACATTTATTTGGCTGGAGAAATGGCTCAGAGGTTAAGAGCACTGTTTGTTCTTCCAGGGGTCCTGAGTTCAAATTTATCAAAGTATCAATTACCAGTAATGAAAAACACTTTGTCCCAGATTGTCAAAACTCCATTATACTTTGAGTATTCCCTCCAAAATTTATATTAAATTTTATCTGCTGCTAAAATTGCAAAGAAAATCAGGACATTGAGTTATGAGCATTCTATCATTTTAGAGAGACTTATGGTGAAATCCTGGAAGTCAAACATCTTTGAAGGTGTGGCTTCATTACAAAAGCATGTTTCTAGCACCCTCTGATCCTTCCTTATCTAGCACTCATGATAATTCACAGTGGCTCAATGTTGAAATTTCCAGTCTCTAAAACCATCAGCCAGGCAGTGGTGGTGCACACCTTTGATCCCAGCACTCAGGAATTCTATAAGTTCAAGGCCAGCCTGATCTACATAGTGAGTTCTAAGACAGCCAAGGCTAAACAGAATAATGTTGTCTTGAAGAACCAAAAACAAATCATTTCTTAAAAAAAAATTAGCCAAATAAACTGCAGTTCTAATTTACTGTGTTTGGCACTCTTGTATAGTAGTAGTATCAAACTGACACACTCCCTGAAAATAGAAGCATCCTAAAGGGACAATTGTCATTCTTGTTATTACTAAGAAAGAGATGCTGTAAGTTTTAATTATGAACAGTATTAATGCTAAATACTGTAGAGATGAGTCTTCAGAAAATACATGGCTTGAGGCTAACAAATATAACATTTAATCCCTCCAAATTTAAGTAGCCTGTGTGTATCATCTGTGTACCTACAGCTTTGTATTTCCAAATGCCTAACACAAATGGTTATATCATTTTCAGCAGTCAATGAGATGTTATGATTAAATAAAAAACACATTTATTTACAAATAGTCATTTAAGACTTAAATGCTGATGTTAGGAATGTCCACAAAGTAAAGCATTATGTAATATAAAAGCTTACTCAACTCTCTCATCGATCCATGGACAAGAACATGGCTTAGGTTTATAGGCTTACCATTCAATAAATGTGTTTTTTAAATTTATTTATTATGTATACAGTATACAGAAGAGGGTACCAGATGTCATCATAGATGGTTATGAGCCACCGTGTGGTTGCTGGGAACTGAACTCAGAACCTCTGGAAGAACAGTTGGTGCTCTTACCTCTGAGCCACTTCTCCAGCCCCAATAAATGTGTTTTTATCATACTTCAGAAAATAAAAAAGGGGGATGGATGTGTTAAACGTTGAAATTTTTTGAAGTTTTTTTTTTGCACATTTGTATGCATGCATATGAATGTATGCCTGCATGTATGCACACATCTATGTGTGTACTTAGGCCCTAAGAGGGCACTGGCTCTTCTGGAACTGGAGTTGCTGGTAGTTGGAAACTGCCACAGGAGGATGCAAATCTTGGTATTCTCTAAAAGCAGTATTCACTCTTTTTTTTTTTTGTTTACGTGTGATTGAGTTTATTGTTCAAAAAGGTAACAAAAATTGGGGCTGGATGAAGAAGAGTAAGACATAGAATTAATGTGGGCCTTCTACCCACAGGCCTTAGCAGCCCTGCCATGGATCTGCCCGGTTCTTCCGCATCAAGAAGTTAATCTTTCGAGCCATTTCCATGTTGTAGATCCTCCGGCATGTTTCATAGCTCTCTCGCTGGCGGCGGCGGCAC